>JAWDGP010002410.1:347500-365000 GCA_033675545.1 Elysia crispata | reverse complement strand
ACCTACCTATCTATTTATCTAATTATCTATCTATCTCTTTTTCTATAGTTTTTTGCCGATGTCTTCATTTAAAGTTTCTTTTTCTTTCGACTTGTAAATGCGTAGTGCAACATCTCTGTGGAATTATTATCCCTCTTTTGTGCCAAGGAGAGAAAATTTAATTTACAAACTCTTAAACAACACAAACAATTTCTTGCTCAAACCATTCATTCAAGCCTGTTCCTCTTGAAATGAAAAAAGCAGAATTCTAGGGGAAAAACATACTTCACGTATTAAATTAAAAAAAAAAAAAACTCGGTTGAAAAATCAGTTTTCTGGGCGCGTAATCGTTTTGAACTTAGACTGAGGGCCTTGCAGATTTTTTTCCCACTTTTAAATAATTTTAGAAGATGACGGCAAACCAAATAATAATATAAATTTGTAAGCACACGTAACAGCTTGTCGGAATGCGGTGGCAGCAGCTGACGAGGTCAAAATCTGTGCACCTTTCGGTTACAATAAGATACAACAAAAATCTGGTATCGATTGATTGAACAAGCAGAGAACAACATGTTCCTCCTGCCGCTAGGTGGGACTTGAAATTAAGGAGACGACTCTGCCGAACGGCATTTTAGTTACCCTAATGATAGTGAACCCGAAGAAAAGGTTCTCAAGACTCAGGGGCAGACAGTGGTAAGGAGAGAAAGAGAGGCAGTTGGATAGGTAGATACATAGATAGATAGATCGATAGATAGATAGATACGGAGATCGATAGACCGATAGATAGATAGAAAAATAGATAGATAGATTGGTTGATTGGGAGGGCAGAAAAAAGAAAAGAAGATAGAAGAGGAAAAAATAAGACATGGAAATCATTGATTTTATCTAGTCTTGACTCATCAATTCAAGATACACTAGAAACATTTAAAAACCTTTGCATAATGTAGTGGAAACTTTCAAAACTTGTGTGCATAGACAAAATAGTAACTGTTTTGCTTTTGGAAAATCGAGCAACAGAAGTAGTTGGAGGAAAAAAAATAACCCACTCGACATCATTTTTTTCCACCTGATTTGAAAAGAACTTTTAGCGAAATTGCAATGAATTATGGGATAAAACCTAAAGGTTTTGAAGAATACTCATCCATTCCTTCGAAAATTCTTTGATCAACTGCAAACAATTCATTGCTTTTTATGTATCTATCTACCTTTTTTTAAATAGATTTCCTATGAGCGTCACTATAATATCAAGCTTCTACGTAATGCAAGCTACCTTTTCTTTGAGCATTGAATCTTTCTATTGACTGTTAGTACGAAATCGCTACGATATCAGTATACGTTTATGCCATTGACCATTTCAGCAATGACTGTGATAGGCCAGTGTTATTTAATAAGGAATAAATTTCAAAATCATTTTTAAAAAAAATTGTCTTCGAGGGCATGCGCACCTCCAGAAATATAGCGCCATCGTCCACCTAGCCGACATACCACCTCGGAAGAGGCAAAGAATGTCTTGCTTTTTTTCAAAGACCCTGGATACCAAGATGTGAACCCGCCTCAATCCGATCATTAAGAACGTGGAGAAGTGGCGTGGCGCGATGCATAAATATAATTTCAATGGGAAAAAAATTCCAAGACTGAAGTCTTTGCAAATAATTTTGATTAATATTTCGGATAAACAGAAAACAGTCCATCTGCTTTTTTAATAATCTACCCATTTTCCGAAGGAGCCTGAAAGTCTCGTCGTTCTGCTAGTAGTATTTGACAATTAGAATGCCTTTCATGTCATTGTCCTTTCCTATTGCTGAGCTTAAAAGGGAGAGAGGAGGTGTGTGTGTGTGTGTGTGTTGTTTTTTTTTTCCTCAGTGGTGGGGGAGAGTTTAAGACTTGAACACTTAAAAAAAAAACTTACAGAGACGTCGTATGTGCAAGGTCGAGGTAAGGTAAAATACATCAAAGAGTTTAAACACACAAGCTTCTTATCGGCTAATCGAGTTATGCAAACAGGACGAAAAGTATTGGGCTACAGATTTAGGTGGAATCACAGTTGGTGCTTTTATATTATCGGGATTTACATTTCTGAACGCCTTACACTATGACTATCGGAATCAATAGGGAATGCAATTTAAAAAAAAAAAATTGTGCTGCATCGTGAAAGTCTCGAGCTCTGTGTAGAAGTTTTGCTAATATTATTCCATAATTTATTACCTCTACGCAAAGGAACCTGAAACGTTGGTAGTGATACTACACCAATGCTCAGAGGAGTTCAAATTTAAGTTAAAAAAGAAAGGATTGAATGGAATTCACAAATTGAAAAAAAAATAAATAAAATTATTTTTACATTAAAGTTATCATAAGAAAGTCTGTAAAATGCTTTTGATTGTTGGACATAGTCATTTTTTTTTTTTTTTTTTTTTGTTATAGTTACATAATCTTTTGTGAAATCGCATATCCTAAGGGCCCCAGAATTATATGGTCAATCGGGCACTATATGGATTTACAGCTTCAGTGTGAATAAAACTTAATTTAAATTCATGTAGTAGGAAACCCTGCTCAATTTCTCTGAAGAAAGCTTTCCACCCTTACGGTGTCCATGTTGAAAGAATGCAAAACGTAACAATAGCACTTCCGTATTTTCATTTCATAAGTCAACAAAGTCGTAAATATCGAAATCTTTTTCAAAGAAAAAGCATAACACCAACTTCCTGTGAAATTATTGAAGGGATCGATTAGTTCAATTTAAAAAAAAAAAAAAGATACCCTTGTTTCAGATAAAATCTGCAATATTAATCTAGATCTCATTATGCGTCCAGAGAGAAATTTTAGATGAGAAGTCGTACTCTGCCGGCGAACATCGTCCCCATTTCGGAGCCGCAATAGCCGAAACTAAAATATGGTTATCTGCACGTTTTATTGTGGAATCCTTTTTTTTTCTGACACAACCGCTAGATTTAAGTTCATAAAAGTTCTTTACAAATGTCTTGTTAGTCCCTATTCATGTTTTACTCATAACTAGGTATGAGCGCTACTTCTGTTAACACTGATATCTAATAAATCTTGACGGGTATGATGTTGCCCCACAACCCGCGTCGCATGAATTGCCCTAACTTGCACGAATATCCAAAATGGAAAGGCTGTGGACTACACGCTTATTTTCAAGGGGAAAGGCCGTACATGAATGGCTCATATTATGTAGTTGAAAAAAAGTAATTAGAAAAACAGTGAATGACTGAGTTTTTCATAAGCGTAAAAGAATTTAAACTGCTTGCCTTCAAGGATCGTGTCTGTGTTTGTTAGTTTGTATAATGTATGTCTCTTCTCTTCTCTCTCTCTCTCTCTCTCTCTCTCTCTCTCTCTCTCTCTCTCTCTCTCTCTCTCTCTGTCTCTGTCTCTCTTTCTCTCCAGCTATCTATCCATTTAAGTTTTAAATAAATTGTTTGCGCTTTTATTTTTTAATCTTGATTCAGTAACTGTTGTTGGCACGGAAACCGTAAACAGATCTGCTTTTATTTTCTGGCACAAGTTTATCATTTTATTCTTTGCTGTTTTAGAAAAAAATTATTTGTTCGTGGGATCATAAATTTGCCAGAGCATCTTAAATTTTTAACGGTGTATCTAAACTAGGCTTAAACGTGTGCCGCCTGTTTTTTTTAAGCAATAAATATTTCAACGAAGTTGAAAAATCTAAGTTTGTAACACCCCCTTTTCTCTGTTTTTCTCTCTATCAGTCTATGTGTCTTTCTCTATCTTTTCATTTCGTTGCCTCTTCTCCTTTATTTGACAACCCACCATAATCTGATTTCAATTATCAGCCCAAAAATCTTGGTTCTGATCAGCTTAGTTAAGAAAGCTCAAGTGTGGTGTGCAGTTTACAATCCACATTACTTTCATGAATGTTGCTAGCATTTTAAAACGGAAGGTCGCATCGACTTATATCTATTGTGTGTTTTCAATGCCATTTCTTCTTCTTCGTCTTCTTCTTCTCCTCCTCCTCCTCCTCCTCCTCTTCTTCTTCTTCTATTTCTTCTTCTTCTTCTTCTTCTTCTTCTTCTTCTTCTTCTTCTTCTTCTTCTTCTTCTTCTTCTTCTTCTTCTTCTTCTTCTTCTTCTTCTTCTATTTCTTCTTCTTCTTCTTCTTCTTCTTCTTCTTCTTCTTCTTCTTCTTCTTCTTCTTCTTCTTCTTCTTCTTCTTCTTCTTCTTCTTCTTCTTCTTCTTCTTCTTCTTTCAGTGGAAAATATAAGAAGAGCGCGAGAAACGTTTGTGACTGTGCTTGCGCTATAGGAGAACAGCGTAATTAGCAAAAGGTATAAGAATGTGATGGTTCAAAATGGGAAGGTTCTCTATTACTATACAATTTAGTATCTTTCTTGTCTTTTTCCTTTTTTTCCAACGCCTTCCTCCTTATCTCCTTTAACTTTGGTCTTCGTCGATTTCTATTTCTATTCATTCATCATCATTGTCAATATCATCCTCATCATCATCCGCATATTTCTTTACTGCTACTCACTTTTCTTTTCCTCCCCCTCAAACCTATCACTCTCTCTCTCTCTCTCTCTCTCTCTCTCTCTCTCTCTCTCTCTCTCTCTCTCTCTATCTATCTATCTATCTATCTATCTATCTATCTCTATCTCTCTCTCTCTCTGTCTTTCTTCAGTCTCTCTCGCTGTGTTTCTTTTTTTCTCTCTCTTTCATGATTTTCCCCCTCACGATCTTCAGCTCCTAACATAGGTTATTAAGGAATTTGTGGCTCAACGCGCAACTGCTAACTGTCCGTTAACGCGAAGTAATTTTTTTAGATGAACATCAATGCTCAAGCCTATCAGAAAAAAAAATATTCTCCATTCTATTTGGAAAAAAAACCAATTCAATGTTTTACCAGAAAATCTCAGCCCAATAACCACCACAGAAGTTCATTCATAAAAACTGCGAAGCACAACGTGTCAAAGCGATCTAAACCAGTCTATATAACCAGGTACCTGAGTTTCTTAGCGTTCGAAAGTGCATTGAACTCTGTACAGAAAGGCATATTTACTTGCTAATCTTGCTCTCTTTCAGGGCATCGTCCTCATTCGCAGCAGGGAAGAGCGTAACCTAAAATACATACGGAAAAACGGTCTCAGATTCGGTTGTCTTCTACCATAATAATCATGCGCTAATGATACCAGTAACTAAAATGTTAACTTATGACGCAACGCGTATGTAAATAAATGGTGATTGGAAAGCCACCATAACATATCATCAGGACCTTCTTTAGCTGCGTCAATCTCGCTTTTATTCCGTTATCTATACCGATGATTATCAAAGTGTTTATCGATATATTAAGTACTATTATAGTTAAGATAATCATGGTCTCAGCATCATCACGATAATCTTCATATCATCCTCGTCATCATTATCATCGTCGTTGCCAACTTCATCATCATAACCTTTAATCCCGATATCCATTGTCCTCTTTATCTCCATAAGCATTATAAGCATATTTTTTTTTAAATATCATTTACAATTTGAAGTAAATTTGACATAAAATATTCCTCTCGAATTTGCAAGATCGATGTCGAGTCTGCCACCTCAAATTAAGGTTAATACACACCTTCCACTCCATCTCAGCATATCTAGTCTCATCCTTCTCTCACAAGTTTTATCACGGCATCATATTAATGATAGAGGATGGGACGCTTTAATAAACACTCATAACCTCACTCCATTCCTATCGGCTACCGCGTTTTGCCCCTTAAGGTGATTCATACGAGATTTCGCCTTTGATGTGTGCCGGTGTAATCTCTCAAGATACCGCTCCCCGAATACATCACAAGAGTAAATTTGCATATCCATTACAGGATTGAGGAATCACGTACACCCTTTGTTTTTCAGTCAAAATGATTATTTTTCATCCCAATTTAAAAAAAAAAAATTTAAAACGGCAAAAGGCGAGAGAAAAATGGATGTATGACACAAACAAAATATTCTACCAAACTTACCCTTTAATTTTAGAATGGTTAATCTACTTACATTTTTAATGCATAGTTACAATGTTTCTTTACAACAATATACTGAAGAGTTCCCTCTTTGTTTTGAGGAGACAAAAAACAGAAGTGATTGTTTTCACTCGTAGTTGATTCGTAGGGCAACTTTTAGGAAAGGAGCAAACGTCCAACTTGTCTTACTCTTAATCAAATGATGGAAGTCACAGTTGAAACTGTCCGGTTACGCCGCAAGAACCTGTCCAAAACATGATTTAGCTCGGGTTTTTTTTTTTTTTTATTATCTTTAGATTTCCATAAAGTTTGGGACTCACAGCAAGTAACCGCAACACTCTATCCCGCCTTAGAAAGGTCGCGTAGATCTCAGGGCAAGTTCGTCAACAAATTAATGGACCAGCGCAGTTTTTGAACCCCAAGAGATGAATACACGACCAATACAGAACCTAGGTATTATACAGTTCTGTCTGCAAGAAGATACGCTGCACACACACACACACACACTCTCTCTCTCTCTCTCTCTCTCTCTCTCTCTCTCTCTCTCTCTCTCTCTATCATCTCTCAATTCTGTTTTGCCGGTTTTCTTTCCCTTTGATCTCCATTTCTTTTATTCAAATTCCTCAAGCGTTCTTCTCTTGGGCAAAAATATTCCCATTGACAATTTTCAAATGTTTTTCAAAATGTGTCGTTTCTTTTTTCTTGTTTGGCCGTAAAATTGGAATGAAAAAAAAAGAATTCTTGAAAATAACCATGGCGATTTCTTGGTCTTACTCACGTGTCTTTCCAGACAACAATTAGATCTAAATCGCTATTGCTTGTGTTGTATAATTTTCATTAACAGTTTTTTTCCTCATTCAATCTCATTTTATTTGTGCACGCCGTCGGTATGATTTTTCAAGGATACTGCTTTGTTTGATCTTGTTACCGATATCCTTGTTTATATTCAATTTTATAGTTCCTAGAGTGTAATTCAATCGGTAGTTGTGAATAAACATCTTACGCCACGGGGCTTCTTTCTGTCTCTGCCTCTCTCTTTTCGATCCCTTCAACTTTTCCTTACTCCATCAAATAATATTTACCTTTCTTTCTTTTTCGTTATCTCTTTCTTCTCTGTTTCTCACCTCCTTAACCCCCTCTGTTCACTCATTCTCTCTCTCTCTCTCTCTCTCTCTCTCTCTCTCTCTCTCTCTCTCTCTCTCTCTCTCTCTCTCTCTCTCTCCTTTTCTCAGTATCTAATCTTGCTTATTTGTCTTTTTACAATATCTCTATCTCGCCCTTTTTTTTTTCGCTCTCACTTTTTATAACAATTCGTTTAACTTGATTTACTTATTTACTAAATAATCTGTCTATTTTATGATTTGTCTATTGATCAATCAATCTACATCAATGACCAATCAGTAACCTGTTTTATATTTTATATAATTATTTTATTCTGCCCTTTGCCCTTTGCCCTAGATTTCAATGGCAGTATCAGCAGCAGCAGTAGTTTTAGTTTTAGTTTTAGTTGTTAAAACTTATTTGTAATAATAGTAGTACCAGCAGTTGGTAACAGTAGTAAGAGTAATGCTGATGGTAGTAGTAGTAGTAGTAGTAGTAGTAGTAGTAGTAGTAGTAGTAGTAGTAGTAGTAGTAGTAGTAGTAGTAGTAGTTGTTGTAGTTGTAGTAGTAGTAGTAGTAGTAGTAGTAGTAGTAGTAGTAGTAGTAGTAGTAGTAGTAGTAGTAGTAGTAGTAGTAGTAGTAGTAGTAGTAATAATAATAATAATAGTAGTAGTTGTTGTTGCTGTAGCAATAGAATTTGCAATAGGATTACATGACAATAAATGAATATAAGGAGAAGAAATGTCACAGTCAACCTGCAGCAACAGTATAGCATCTTCGTGAATAGCCAGATTGAGTTAATGCTGATCTTTCTCTGCGCTTCCTTCACCCTTCTAGTATTTATTTTTTCTCCATTTTTAATGCGTTATCCACTCAAGAGAATTAATAGTTATGATTATATATTTGTTTCCTTCACGTCTCTCTCTATATATTTATCCTTCCCTCTCTATAGCTATATATCTATCTTTCACCCTCTCCCTTTCTCTATTTCTATCGCTTAATACCTCCTGAAATTACTATTTTCTATGTTTGCTTCACTCTTTCTCTCTCTCTCTCTCTCTCTCTCTCTCTCTCTCTCTCTCTCTCTCTCTCTCTCTCTCTCTCTTTCACTCCCTCTCTCGCTCTCTCTCTCACACACACACTTCCTCACTCGCCCTTCACTACTCCTCCACCTCTCTATATCTTGTCCTTTTATCTTTCTCACGCTCTCCGTTTTTTCCCTTCATAGTTCGGCCTCTTCTCCTCTGTCTCCTTTTTCTTTTTACCTATTTTGTAGGCCTTTAAATAAAAAAGATGCGGCAGTCTCTACCCATTGCATGTCCTTTTCCATAGATATAACAAATCATAATGTTTGGGTTTCCATACAGATCTAACAGGCTAAAGGTAGTGGTTGATATGTGTTTGTTCAGGTGATGGCACGATGAACACACATCATTATTTCGATAGTGTATACAGCACTGAATGTCGATTTTTGAAGCTTACAACCTTAGAGGTAGGGAAACAACATGGTTAAACATGATAGTTTTAAACATACATGGAAACAATTTTTATCTTTTCTTTAATTTTTTTTAAAGCCAATGAATTTTTTTTTTATTTAAATTTCAAAATACCGATATTGGTATGGATCATTATTCTCATAAACATGAATTATTGAACTTAATATATTCTTAAAAGTAAAACGTATAGTTCTAATGGCATTTAAGGATACGTGCGCTATGAAAACGGAATTAAGATATGAAACTGATCACACGAAGTAGAGGATATTGATAACTGATGATGATTGATTATTTTTATTTTTTATTTCCTGCTCTCTCTCTGTCTCTCTGTCTGCCTGTCTGTCTGTCTGTCTCTCTCTCGCTCTCTCTTTCTTCTCCTCGACATACAAAACACCCACATTATCCTTTACTCTCTCTCTCTCTCTCTCTCTCTCTCTCTCTCTCTCTCTGTCTCCCTGAATTTTTCATCTCTTTCACTTCGTATTTTTCCTCTTTCTTCTGTCTTTCATGCTCCTTCCCCTCAACTCCTTTGACATTCATAATACGTTGTCTAAATCTCTCACAACATATTCCTTATCATTTACAAAAAAAAAAATAACAAACTTGTTGGTGTGAAAGATTCTCTACACATGTCCTGTCAGTGTTAAGACTGATAAGGATGAGGATAATGGTTATTATAATGATGATGGTTAAAGAAAAAATGAGAAAGAAAACACTTCGGCAGTCAGCCAGCCAGCTACAGATAAAAAAAAGTAGATATTAAGGGAGGGGAGAGAGAGAGAGACAGAGAGAGAGAGAGAGAGAGAGAGAGAGAGAGAGAGAGAGAGAGAGAGAGAGAGAGAAGCTTTATTAATTCGCTCTGTCCCACCTGCTGCGCCTTTAACTTTTGCTTCTTCTCTTCCTCCTTCTTCACCTGCTGCTGCTGCTATTGCTTCTACTACTACTACTACTACTACTACTACTACTACTACTACTACTACTACTACTACTACTACTACTACTACTACTGCTGCTGCTGCTGCTGCTGCTGCTGCTACTGCTGCTGCTGCTACTACTACTACTACTACTACTACTTCTACCACTCTTTCTGCTGCTGCTGCTTATATTACTTCCACAAATTAATAATAAAAAAGAGATAGAATTTTAGGGCTCAGCATTGGTTAGGACTAAGCTTTGGATCAAAATGACTGGAAAAAGGCCGGTCTCTGCGTGATTCTTCCTAGTGGAAAATTTTTAATGCATTAAAGCTTGAGAGCGTTTTTGGAGGAAAGAAATGATTAGCATTCCTTTTTTTTCCCCTAATCGTTACACCTTTAAAGTTATGAGAGAAGAGGAGATGCAGGATGTTTGTGTGTGTGTGTGTTTGCCCTAATAATTTTATTTTACATGATGCATGTTTTAACTTTACGTCTTAGTTGAAATTTAACAACATTTAAACATAATAATTATAATGAAGTATAAATAAAGATAATATAACTGAAAGCTACGCAATGCTTACACTTTAATGTTTTATACTGCTCATGGCGAGAAAAAGCTGCTGATTCTCTCCAGCAACAAAACATAAAACTGTTAGTGAGTCATCAGGAAACGGCAACTCTTTTTTTCCCCTTGAAAATCATGTTTTATTAAAAAAAAACACACACACACATATTTGTTTATTTAGAAGGCTATCTGTTTTTTGCGTCCACTATTGGTTAGGAGACTGAAATGTAAACTTTCTCAGAAGTGGGAAATAAAGAATTTATATATTTTTTTTACGTGTATTCGGGTCTGCGCTAAAACTGCAAAACGTGTCGCGTGCCAGATTGTAAATATGGAGCATTGCCTGTTTTTCCCTCAACCGCATTTTTCTTTTCATTCCGTCCCACTTTCTTTACCTCGTTTCTTTTGTATCAAACAACTCGCGATAATACCACACATGCCTTGCTTGTTGTCTCTTTATTCCAGCGATCAATGTAAATCATGATAACTTATGTGAGGCAACACAAACAAACAAACAAACAAAAAAAAAAGGAAATAATTTTCAAGCAAACACATTTAGGCCCTACATACCATATGTCGGCTCCCGAGCCGCGTAACGACAGCCACACTGGGGGCCGGCTATTTGCCTGAGCATTGATGTCACGGCCATCATTGAGGAATGAGTACCCGGAGAGGAACCCCTGCTCTAAATAAAAAAAAATGCCGTCTATTATGTGATATACTCGAGGTTAAGACATAATATGTATTAAGCACGCTATTGAAGAAGTATGAGCAATTTCAAACAAATCTTGTCACTGCATTGAAGGGCATAAGGCCCGCGATAGTCGTGTACCTTCTGTCGCGCCGGCAGGGTTCCGTACCCCGGTCCTTCAATTCCTTCAGATTCTAGATCTAGAAGCCGTCATGCGTAACGGCTCCGCGGGTCAGGCTCCCTTCGCTTACCACTGCGCGGTTACATGTGCTTGCCCTTATTTTGCCCCATTGTAAATCACAATCCTGTTGTCTTTTTTATGATTCTAGCGAGAAATGGCACGCGCAGGGCAAGGTGTCTTGCGCGGAGAAGGAAGTGATTGGAAAGAGTGGTTAAAAAAATCGCAGTGCCGGGTGCAAATAGTTCACATTCAAAGTTTTGATTTGTATAGCGTGGGTCAGAAAATGTAAAAAGGTTTGGTCATGAAAATGTTGAACCTTTTCAAGGTTGAGAGTGCTCGCACAAGAGGAGGGGGAAGAGAGCGAGAGAGACAGAGAAAGAGAGACAGAGAGAGAGAGAGAGAGAGAGAGAGAGAGAGGAGCAGGAGTAGGAGGAAGAGATGGATATGGTACCTATAAACCTGCAGAGCATTGCCCATATTTCCACCATCCCAGAGCTATTTACCAACTCCACTGCTTGGGAAGGGCCCGAGATTTTACAATGTGTATTAATAGAATTGTTACGGAACACTAATAATCTGGAGCTCACACAAAACATGTCTTTACGAAATCTGCTTTTGTCAATGGCTGTTGATTACAAACGTTCTGCAAACTCTTTAAGCTGTTCTGACGTCGCTTGACATTTTAGAGGAAATTGTTAAGTTAACGCCATATGTGATTCCTCGGGAAATCTTTGGAATATGAAACTTCAAAGTTATGTCAGATATTATTGCTAGTGATGATAGACATAACTTTAGACTATTTGTCACTGTATTGTTGTTACCAAATATGAAACACAATTATGTTTTGTTTGTTTTTTTTATTTTCGAGACGTGAATAAAAACACCTGAAAGCAATAATAATATACATAATCCTATGATTCATCATAGTTTGTGAGTCCAAATTACTAAATTTGACATAATTAAAACTTATTCTACTCTGTTTTTCCGGACGTGAGTTTGCCCTCAGGTTTGGTATGATAAAGATATTTTCTCATTGATTTATTCCCTGCAGTGAAGTTATCACAGTTAATTCTATCGTTCATAATTCTTTGCAGACCAAATCCAAGGACAGACCAAATTGAGCCATCGGAATTCTCAGATTATAGTCTCGAAGCTTGTTCTTAACTTATGCTGCACGATATTCAATTCTCGGAAAAAGTACCATACAGTTGACCGAAAAAATAGTAATCAGTGTTCGTGAAGTTTCTGTTTGGATATATATTTCAGTGTTGACGGAACATTTTGAAATCAAAGAGGGAGTGAGTTTAAATAAACTTCGATTAAAACTTCCTCTGTTTTAAGTTACCCAAGATCAACTTTGACCCGTCAACCAAACAGTTGTGAAGGTTTGAACCGACGATCATATTTTCTTTTTGCTTCAAACTGAAATTATCCATCCTAGATCTAGATCTCATGAGAGCGTGACGCCATGACGGCAGGGTATTCCCAACATCCCTGACTCCACACCAGGCTGGGGTCAGGTCCAGGAATGGTGGTGCCCACCGTTCTCATTCCGTCTCGTGCAGCACTAGAACCGTACACCGTCCAGTCGCTATCGCCTGCGCTGTCCCAACACTCTCCACCAATACTGTCTCCTGCCCCACTGGCAGAGCAGCTGCCTCTGTTGTCCGCCAGGACCGGGCAACCAGCATGCGAGCTCTGCAGATCTTGTCGACTCAAAGTTCCTCCTCAAGAGTCTCGACCAGTATCGCGATCAAGGAAAACCTGGGGACAGGGGTCACCACTACAAACTTTGCCTAGCTGTGTATCTGAACACCGGAGAGCCTGTCGTGTGGCCCAGGCCGCCTACTATGTGTCGCCAGCAGAGCTCCTCTCGACCGCCTGACCTGTTGCTGCTCCGTCTGCCCATCTCCTCCCGCTTGCTGCTGGTGTCCGCAGTGATACTGCTGGCGACTGTCACTCGCACCAACTGCTCAGGAGTTTTTCAACTGCAGGTAGGTGATTGCTGGCTGCGATTTCCTAGAAAAGTTTGCAATATTGCAGAATGGAATTCATGTCCTATTTGAATACATGTGGAACTGAAGGAGGGAGGAGGAGACATTCATTACATTTTGTCTTTTTGAAAAACTTATATATTGTCGACATTAAGAATAATATCCGTATGCTTGAAACGCTTGGGATCTTAGTGCAGCTAAATGTCCTAAACGTTTCTATTGATCTCACATTTAACTCTCTGATTGCATAGAATTGTCTGCCACTGGCTTATCTTATAGCTTTTCATTTTGTTGTTGATGAATGTTTTTAAATTTCCTATTTTCTCTTTAATTTGGTGACTTTTCACTCTCTCTCTCTCTCTCTCTCTCTCTCTCTCTCTCTCTCTCTCTCTCTCTCTCTCTCTCTCTCTTTCTCTCTCTCTCTCACACACACACTCTCTCTCTTTCTCTCTCTCTCTTCCCCTCATCCATTCCTTTTCAAGTTTATCTCCTCACATCTTTCATCTTGCACTAACTTGTATTCTTGTAACTGTTGTTTATTTTTCTGCATAGAACTCCCACAATGAACAAAACAATAAAAAAAAACCCGCATTTTTTCTTATTTTTTTTTTTCCTCTTTTAAATGCAGATTGAGAGCGTGAGGAACGTTCGCGGGGAGACCACCACTGGCCACTGCTGCGATGGCGGTGACGTCACACCCCTCGGCTGCTCCGACCAGTGCGAGACGTACATCCAGGTCTGCCTGAAGGAATTTATGGACCGCGTCTCCATGGAGGGCTCCTGCACGTTCGGCAATGCCACGACTGGCGTCTTGGGAGGAAACGAGTTCGATTACTCGCCGGACACACCCGAGACTAGGATAGAGTTACCATTCGACTTCGCATGGCTGGTGAGTACTGGAGAGATTTCATGGTCACTTCATGGAAAATGTTGCATAGGCTGTTAGGATGACGGCCATACCGTGATCCAGCGACATAAATATTTGAGACTCGCGCTAGTTTCTCAAAGCCATTTTTGGTCAGTTTTGATTTTGGAAGGGATATTGGGCAAGCCTCAGCCGTTTTATATAATCACTTCTCTACCAAGATAGCCTGGGTATAAACTCGTGGATATGACCTTTTTACACGAACGCCTTGACTTTGACTCAACACTACGTTCTGAGCAAAGATCGCCCTGTTTTATACAGTGTATGTTCTGTTTTCCCCTGTTATTCTTTCTCTCTTTATCTGTCTCTGTCTGTCTAACTGTCTGTCTGTCTGTCTGTCTGTCTGTCTGTCTGTCTGTCTGTCTGTCTCTCTCTCTCTCTCTCTCTCTCTCTCTCTCTCTCTCTCTCTCTCTCTCTCTATTTATCTATCTGTCTATCTCTCTGTGTTTCATAAACAAATTGTCCTCCGCAACATGAGGTGTAGAAAATTTATTGAAACATTGAATGGCACGGAGCCTACTATTTTTGTTAAAATCATGCACAATTCTATATAAAACTGTGAGTGTGCTCATGTGCAATCGGTATGGGTGTTAGCTGCTTATTTTCGGTTCTCTTAAAATGAAAAAAAGACTTTTGACTCAGTTTAGAACTTCCAATCAATAAGTTTGTTTAGATTGTTCGAATCTTTCGATCCTCAGGTTTTTTTTATATTTATATATAAAATTCGATTTATCGTTCACAAAGCTTTTTTTTTTTCGAGGAATAATAAGGTAATTTCAAGTGATCGGTTTTTACTGCGCATGATTTCAGAAAACCTTAACAATCCGTACTATATCCCCCCCATCCCCTCAGGTAGATCGCCAGAAGCTCCTTGCCCTAAGTTTATTTAAGTATTTCGATCCATCACTGTCGTATAACTATCTATTGACATAAGCTTTCAACTCTTTGCTTTTTTGATAATGGACGAATTAACACTTGCTGAAAAACGGAAAATACAGAACATATTTCATCTTGTTTATGTATTCTAGTAATGAGATCCATGATTGATATCATTTGTTGCGTTTGCAAGCCATCGGTAATAAGGAACAAGTCGTTTGAGTTGAAAGCAAGGCGAAAGAATAATTATTAAAATTTTTTAATTATTAATAAGGCTTGTCTCTATAATATTCTGTTGGTTTCTCACCGATCCTTCTGTCTGTCTGTCTGTCTGTCTGTCTGTCTGTCTGTCTGTCTGTCTGTCTCTCTCTCTCTCTCTCTCTCTCTCTCTCTCTCTCTCTCTCTCTCTCTCTCTCTCTCTCTCTCTCTCTCTCCCTCTTTCTCTCTTATATAAATTAAGCACATAATAATGCTAGGGCACAACATTATAATATGTAACCCTCTTTTTTTTTTACTTCTTCACTCTCTTTATCCATACCCGCTCTACAGCTTTTCCTTTTTCAATTGAAAATTATGTGAATGCTTCCAATGCAAATATTCAAGGGCCACGTAGTGCAGAGCAATATTCTTTTAACGCCCAGCATACTCAGCACACTAAAACACATTGCGATCTTTCCGCCAGCCACTTTACACCGCATCATACAGTTCCTCTCTAATGATAAGATTAGGAAAACAACTACCGTTACTGAACTTAGCAACTTTTCATATCAGAAAAAGTTACAAGAGAGAAATAGGAGCTGAAGGAAGTGTGTGTGGATTTGTTTGCGCGACGGAGGGATAATGAATGACAGTTGGCTATTGGCATGCACTTTTGTACACACCGTTCTTGGATATTTCGTCAGGCGACGTCATTTCTAAAGGTGACCGAGAAAGAAGCCTGTTTGCTTTTTGCGGACGTGATCGACGACGATACTGAATTCCCAAAAGAGCCTAGGGATCTGCTTCATGAAAGCAATTCTCGACAATGAAATCTCAGAGGTGAACTTTTACATAAAGAACTTAAAGCGATTAACATTCCATTTGAATATAGCAAACATATGCACATCATTTTGCTATATTAATATTTTTGGAATGCCGGAATTCCAAAATTTAAAAAATTAAAGAAATTATCTGCAGTTGAGGCAGATATGGTTGAGGAGAAAAAAAAAATTTCGGCACATTTTCTGTATGGTGATAGAAAATAAAATTAATTTTATGTTTATCTTTTTCCCGGGTTTTGTTAATGACACTATAATTAGGGCTGCCTAGATTAAGATTCCGTAAACATTCACCACAAAATATCTGCGTCCAGAAATGATTTGTAGGTAAGTCCTGCCGATGGGAAATTAGCTATTTATTTATCATTATAAAAAAATGGATCTTCCGACCCCAGATAATCGCAATATGTAACGGCATAAAGCTATTCTAAACAGTAAATAAAAGAGGGAGGGAGAGAGAGGAGACGGAGAAAGAGAAGGAGATACGTTTACAGAGACCCAAAATGAAAATCTCAGAGCGTGATTTGGGCATTTGATTTTCTTTTTTTCGAAAATATTTAACAGATTTCTATATAGGCCTAGTTAATTAAAAAAAATTTAAATCATGTGCTAATCAAGCTTTTGTGGAATGATTGGGTTTATCTTGTAGTATCAAGGTAATCCCTAAATGCGTTTTTTTTTACAATAAATGCTCTCTAGCTCAACTATGCGCCACACGCAACAGAAATTCCTTCATTCAGCATTAATTTTTAAGGAAAAAAAGTTGACAGCTAAAAACTCAGCAGGTGGTTCGAACCTTCCAAGAGTTGTAAGTTTATTTATCCAGCCCTGGTGTCAAGGCAAAGCCAGACTGCAAAGCTAAAAGGCATTAATAAAAGAGAGAGGTCATTTTTCGCACATTTCTCTCAGGTGAACTTGACTATGTCACTAAGATCAAAGCGGCGCCAGAATTATTGGGTATACAATACCCTGTCACCAGAGAAGAGTACAAAAAAATGTATGGAAGAAAGAGTAGGCAAAGTAACGGTGATTAAGAAAGTGAAGGAATAGAATTAGAAGAAAGAAGAAGCATTTGGGCCTGGATAAAAACTCAGAGCATAGAGAGAAAAGAAGAAGAAGAAGAAGAAAGCGTGTTAGGAGAGATTTTTTTTTTTCATTTTTTTTTCCATTTCCGGACTCTATTTATTGTTATTGTTGGCGTTGTTTTTCGATTTAAATTAATTTTGTAACCTTTTTCTGACATGAAATTGAAAGAAAGATAGTCGTGTTGAAGACAAGAATAATTAAAAAAAAAATTGACACATGCCACTTTCTTATCTGCACACCTTCAGATTTCACTCGGCTGTGACATGATTGATCTAGATAGTTACAGCTTACACTTCGCTTGAATTTTTCAACCGTACTTCTTGACTGTTAAAATGCACTGAACTGTTTTATATGAGAGGGTAGCGGGTTATTTTCCTTAAAATCAAAGCAATAATCTTGAGAAAGGTTTATTAGCAAACCAACTCTATAATGTCTTCATATTCTTGATACCATTTTCCGAAAATTTACATTTTAAATTAAAAGTAAATTAAAAATTTCTGTAGCTTTATTCGTCCAAATTGACGAATGCATTTCAGATTCCTGTAGCGACTCTGCGTATAGAGAAAAAGTTAGTCAAAACAATTTTTTTTTCTTTTTATGTAAGCATTAACTTGATATTGAGAAGTGAGACTCGCAATCAATACGAAGCAAGTCGCTAACAAAAGAAGTATTGTATGGAG
>JAWDGP010002410.1:315000-345000 GCA_033675545.1 Elysia crispata | reverse complement strand
AGCAGCAGCAGCAGCAGCAGCAGCAGCAGCAGTAGTAGTAGTAGCAGTAGTAGTAGTAGTAGTAGTAGTAGTAGTAGTAGTAGTAGTAGTAGTAGTAGTAGTAGTAGTAGTAGTAGTAGTAGTAGTAGTAGTAGTAGTAGTAGTAGTAGTAGTAGTAGTAGTAGTAGTAGTAGTAGTAGTAGTAGTAGTAGTAGTAGTAATAATGCAGGAGCTATTTAAAAAAAAAAGGATGAAAGCTAAAGGAAATAAAAGAGGAAGAGAAGTATAGAAGGAAGGCATAGAAAGAGTACTGACGAAGAGAACAGGGGAATAGGAAGTAGAAAAAAGCAAACAATAGTAGTTTTAAATCAAAAGAAAAAATACTTCAGAAGACTAGGCAGTAATAGTAAAATACTTAACAGAAACAGCCCCGGGCTTTGTTGGTCATGAGTCATTTCCTTTTTATTTTCTCCAATTTTCACTGGATAGCTTTCACAGTTATCTTGGAAATTTCCGTCGTCACTCAAGCAGTTTCAATAAAAATCGAACTGTTTTATATTGACAGAAGGAGAGAAACAATAGTTCTTTGCTGTGTAAACCGCAAGAAAATACATAATTTACACGGTTCCCTACCTCCTCCTCACCGCGGAAATGCGGCATAACTGAAGCACCGAGCGAGCCCGACCAAGCACAAAGTAACAAACAACCAAATGTCTTAAATGCAATAAATTCAAATGAGGTAGAATTGTAACAAAAGATAAACAAAGCGCAGAACGGCGCGTTGTGGGTATCGACTCTAATCTAAACGGCTTGTTTGTGATGCTTTTAAGCTCTTGAATTCTTAGGCCTTGATCGTAGCGGTCTCAAGAACACTGGAGCGTGCGGTCGCTGATTATCTTTGGTGCAAAGCCTCGTCACGCAACTCATGATTTCACAGGTTCGTGCAAATGATGCTACATTTTTTTCTTTGTTCATTCCTATTGCGCCAATGTGCTCAAGTTTCTTTCCCTTTCAGGCGATTTATCCATGAATCCGGGTATCTGTGTACCAGGTGTAATGTTTGGTTTAAAGATTGTACAAATGCAGAGCTAATTGAGGAATAAACACATTTTGCTTCCTGTTTTCGATCATATTTCAGAGATAGCTTAGTTTTTTGCCTGAACTTTTAAGAAGTGAGTTTTGATAAAGATAAAGTTTTTGTTTTTCTCCACGGAAAGAACAAAATAAATTTATAGCGCTCTTAGTTTGAAGCTCTACTACTACATGTACTTGGCTTAGGAAAGTTTTTTGTCATTTGTGTATGCTTTCCATTCTCCGAGAAGGGACCTTAAAACTAATGGGAATTATTTTTTTAATCATTGCACGGAATGTTTTCTTAACTTCGATGCTGCAAATATTCTTCTCAAATCCATTCCCAGTGATCTGAGCCCACAAATATTTTTATGACCACAAATGTAGCGACAAGTTTAAAAAAAGGGTTAAGAAATATAGATTACATTAAAGGCTATTTTAACACTAAAATTGATTAAAATAATCACAGTTTTATCTCTTTGTAACAACACTTAGTGAGTGGCTCTAATCTACCAGTTGCCTAAATTGCGCCGAGTGAAGGATATTCCTAAGTATACTAAAAAAAGGAAATGCCTATTTATGACAATTTTACTTTTTTATATACATTAATATGTGTTGTGAATAATTATATTAGTTTTGTTTACTTGATATCACATTTCAGCGCTTCAGATGTGATAAAACCAGGCTCCTCGAGTTGCTGAGCTTCCCATAGTGACAGCTGACATATTTTTTTTAATGAACATATAAAAATTGTATGGTCTGCGATCAATTCCACTCATTATTTTAAATATGCGTTTGCCAAAGTTTTTACTTTACCGCAGTCATACCACATGCACAACGAATTAGTTATACACAGGTTTGCAAGACTACTGTATTGTTGCAAACACACGTTGACGGAAATAATTTTCGTGTGGATACCAAATTGTACATTCACCAAAATGTGAAACCAGCTGTGCTTTCCTATACTATTTTAAAGGTCTTTTTAAAAGCTATTTAGAAAGCAAAAAGAACCTGAAGCTGTTGCAGGAATCCATTGCTGCCATTAAGTTAAACTAACATATAAATTAATATTTTAAAAGAATCTTCAAAAAGATATGTTTTGAACAGAATATTTCTTTCTCAACCTTGAATAACAATGGAAATCAGATTCATCAAAACATACATAAGCCTACTTAGTCCTAGACACATTTAGATCGAAATACTAACGCTACAAGATTAGTCATGCCTGATACCGACGCCACTTCTAGAAGTGCTAGTCTAAATGCACTTATTCACTCAAAATAGATAATTTTGTTAAATTCCAATCTATTTATAGATCATTTTAAACACTCATCTTCATGTATGTAAAAAAAAACCCTAAATTCCTGCACCTCTTGGCACTTTTTAGCGGTAAACTTATAGCCTTAGAACGACCGTTTAGAAGAATCATTAAATAGATGGGAAAGTTCAGAGTAGCTGACCCCAGTTTTCAGAACATCTTACTTTCTCTATTCAGTACAGAACTAGCTGTTTTCTGGTAAAGATTTATCATAATCATTAACTTTAAGTGGCTCACGGTCATTTTGCACTGCATCCTTTGGAGTATTTTAAAATAATTGATTTCAACCTAAGTGAGAAGAGACTAAAATTATTACACTTTGCCATAAATAGCATGAACTTTGAAAAGGTTGAAGCAATTGTAGCAGCACTCCGAAGACAACAAATGTTACGAAAACAGGTAAATTTGGTTACCGGGAATCTCCAATCGAATATTCATTGTAAGCTGAGGGAGCCGGAGATGACCATTGGTCTTATTATGTGTGTTGGTGTGTGCATGTTTGTGTGTTGATTTTTTTCTACTTCCTATGTGTTAAAAAAGCCCCCGATTTATTTCACAGCTGTCATTCCATTCATACACAATCACTCACCTAGTCTCTTTTGCTGTCTGTCTGTCTGTCTGTCTCTCACTCTCTCACTCTCTTTCTCTCTCCCCCTCCTCTCTCTCTCTCTTTCTCTCTCTATTTCTCTCCATAGCAGTCCTCTCTATAACAGTACATGTACTATTTTTCTATCGTTATAATTATATATCCTTAGATATCTATTCATTTTTCCATAAAAAAATGCTCTCAACTTCAGTCTGTCTGTGTCAAACTATCTATGTGTGTGTATATATATATATATATATATATATATATATATATATATATATATATATGTGATTCTATATCTCTCTCTCTCTCTCTCTCTCTCTCTCTCTCTCTCTCTCTCTCTCTCTCTCTCTCTCTCTCTCTCTCCATCCGCCTCTTTAATTGAATCCGTACTAAAGAATGTGGCAGTCATTACGCTTATTCTCTTAAGCTCCTCTAAACAGTCATTAAAGATGTAGCTCAGATCTTTCCACAATCACGGCCCTTTCCTTTCAACGAGGGCCTCAGGGCTGGCTAATTTGACTTGCTTTCGTTCATTAAAATTCCCTGCTTGACAACACAGATATGATCGGCTTATTGCTTCATTAGTTACTCTCTCTCTCTCTCTCTCTCTCTCTCTCTCTCTCTCTCTCTCTCTCTCTCTCTCTCTCTCTCTCTTTCTCTCTCTCTCTCTTTCTCTCTCTATTCAGCTGACTTATGGGTAGCCACGCATGAGATCTTTAACGATTCTTCTGACTTAATTATTCTTGCTCGGTCTGTAATTTCATCTAGCTTTTTGGGATTTTTTTTTCTTCTAACTTTCAAGGAAACTCATTGAATGAGACGGTATGATAGTGCTAATAAAGTTGATCACACTGATCATATTCGTCACCGAAGACTCTCTAACGACGGTTGAGCATTAAGCAAAATAGCTCGCTCTTGATTATAATTGGGCCCCGTGGTTTACTCTCATTTGGCTCGCGGTGAGTAGTACAGCTAAGATTGTCTGTTATCGACGCCGTCCAATAAAAGAAAATTACGTGAAAGGCAGAAGGAGATATGGAGAGTGAGAGAGAGAGGAGCAAAGAGAGATTGAGAGAGAGAAAAAAAGGGGGAGGGGAGGGAAAGAGGGAGTATTCGGAGAGGGAGAAAAGCAGAAAGAAAGAGAAGCATTAGTTCGGGTTGAGAGAGTGAAGAAAAAATGAAAGCAGTGAAAAATTGGAAACCTAGGCGCAAATAGGTTGCTGTATAAAGCACCAAAAGAGATAGTCATGTTTAAACAGACAGAAGTACCATTTAAATAAATTGAAAGAAAACATCAAACATGGTGATCAAATATATGTAATTAATGCAGCCCCATAAAATATTAAAAAACAAAGCAAAACAATATTTTCCAAAAGCTGGGGAAACATAGCTTAAATGTAAATTGAATGATTAGTTAATCGCTACGTAATCATATAAAACATTCTGCATAAAAATATCTTCCCTTCTCCCTTAACTCTATTTTACTATCTCTCTGTCTTCCAGTCTGTGGGTCTGTCTGTCTGTCTGTCTCTCTGTCTCATTTTCTCTCCTATTCCCGCAGTTTGTCTATTTCTGTGTCTGTCTGTCTGGTTCTCTACCTCCCCCCGACTCTCTCTCTCTCTCTCTCTCTCTCTCTCTCTCTCTCTCTCTCTCTCTCTCTCTCTCTCTCTCTCTCTCTACCACACCATAGTTTTCGCTGCTGTCTTTTCTAGCTCTTAATATCAGAATGTGAGGCCAACTAAAGACCCTAAGAACTGATCGATATAGACATACACGAACAAAGTCTTTGCTGGGGATTACTAGTGCTCATCTCCCACCCGACCCCACCCAAACCCCCATCTATAATGTAAACGTGGACAGAACAAGGCCTACTGCAATAAAAACAAACACGAAACGAGTCCTGTCAGGGTGTACCCGTGGATTTAAACAGCGGGATATGCATGAAGCAGGACAATGCTGCTGGTCTCGAGTCTCTTGGTAAGACCTTAACAATATGACAAAGGGTACATATTCTTTTTTTTTTTTCTTTTCATATTGAATTTTTTTCTAATTTCATTTCT
This sequence comes from Elysia crispata, assembly GCA_033675545.1. Classification (NCBI taxonomy): domain Eukaryota; kingdom Metazoa; phylum Mollusca; class Gastropoda; family Plakobranchidae; genus Elysia; species Elysia crispata. Next base: position 339,980 of record JAWDGP010002410.1, on the reverse strand, counting down.
TTAAAGGAGATTTATTGGAGAAATCAACATATGAGAGAGAGAGAGAGAGAGAGAGAGAGAGAGAGAGAGAGAGAGAGAGAGTCGGGGGGAGGTAGAGAACCAGACAGACAGACACAGAAATAGACAAACTGCGGGAATAGGAGAGAAAATGAGACAGAGAGAAAAGAGGGGAGGGAGAGAGGGGTAAAGAGAGAGATAGATAGCAAGAGAGAGGGGGAGAGAGAGAGAGAAGGACAAATAAATTGAGAAAATGGTGAGAACATATCCAGACCTCCGTGTATATTGCCGTCTTTTATTTCAATTTAATATGTTTAGCGCCGTTCGTAAAAAATTAGCGCTATCGCAGCTTACTGTAACCGTTCATCTTGGATATTTTTCTAAGCGAATTTTCAAAAATCCTGGATCAGTTATGAAGATGAAATTTTCAATTTAGTGATAAATAGAAAAGTTCAAAAACAAATCATCTGCGTTCCATGATCCAACATCACATCTTTAACTACAGTTAAAGTTTTTACCAAAAAAAAATGGATAATGAAATATGGCAACGAGGACCGTTTGGATTTCGTCAAACCACTCCATCAAAAAGATGAAGAGTGACTCTTCTGGACACTGCCGAAATCTTCCACAAAAGGATCCCACAAGCGTATGTCCACTGAAAAGCGTGGAGGATGCGCACTTCGTTGCACGTGATGCTCACTTGTCCACACTCTTGTGCTCACTCATGAGCACTTTTGAATACCCGGATCTGTGGCAGTTCTCACACTGAAGAAGTCCAAAATTAGGCCTTGAGAGGGCTTTTTCGGAACAAGGGGGTGAAGAGGGATCCTTCAATAGCCGCTTGTTGTGTCGATGAAGTGGCTGAGCCAGTGCTCCTTCTGCATGTGGTTCTCACAGTTTTCTTTGGGTTGAACGTCATCGTCTCCGCTCCTAAGTCTAGAAAAAGAAGAAAAGAAAAGAAAAGACACGCACGCGTTTTCATTGTTGTTTTCGTTTCAAAATTCTGCTTTCTCCTGATTTCATTTAAGATGAAAAAAAAATTATAAAAAAAGGAAAAGGAGAGAAAGAAGGAAGGGGAAGAGGAGGGAGAAAATTGGAGAGGACAAGCAAGAGGTTTTAAATGTTGATCCCCTCCATAACGATATCATGAACAGTTTTTGACTGATTCACACAAAGTAGATCTACAAAATACGATTAGGCTTTCATCAAAAGTATTACACCAAGAACTCGTTAGCTTCGCTTTTCTTAAATTTATTTGGCAATCTGTATTATCTTCTATAATTATAAACTGTTTGTAATGTTCCGAAAAAATATATGTAAAAGAGAAGAAAAGACTGAGATCGTCAAACAGATGTTTGAAACATTGTATTTCACGAAAAGCCACATTGTTTAATGGAGTTTGGCAGGCCTTTAACTATTGCATGGAGAAATATCTTGCGTCTCTTTTATTTCGCGACTGCATTTCTTCAGGAAAGTCTCACGGAGGATAATGTACACTTTTACGCATAATAAGAGTGGTTAAATATAATTTATGATCCACACATTCATAGTTTGAAACACTTTAGAGATCTATGATTTCGTTTGTTTTCCACTCCCATAGATCCTCGAAGATCTTCATCGGCGACGGTGGGTGTCGGTCAAGCCTAGTTTGAGGCTGGTCAGATGGGGTCCGAACTGACCACAGGGATAGAACCTGCGGCCTCTATTGTGTCAGATTAACGTTCCATTAAGTGGGTTATTCTATCTGGTTCCCTAATGCACAGATTTAGTTTGGAAGTTTTGGTTGTAGTTGATACTTACATTTTTAAGAAAATAAACATTTCAAGTTCATGGAAAGAAAATAAAGACTCATTATATTGCATTTAAAAGGATAATATATAATATTGCAAAATGCATGCTTTGCATACAAAATCCTATTTAAAAAAAACAAAACAAAACAAAAACCCGTTCTAAGAACATAAACAATTTAAGAATTTTTTGTTCTTAACCTTCTCGTATGTCCGTGCAATATCTTGTATAATAACATGAAGCCTTCACACGAATTCATTTTTAGTAGCTCGTCTCTGTTTCGTAGAATTTATATTTGTTTTGTTTTCAAAGTTTGAACTGATTTTTTTTTAAATCAAGCAAAGATACAGTGCATAGTGCAACAATGGCCCCTGACAAGGAAATATAATTCAAGTTTATATTTTATATTGAGTTTGTGCAATGTTAGTTATGTGAAACATAACCTGAGGATTTCAGCAAAGAATAGAGAATGTTTGGCAGTCAACTGAAGTGGATTATATACAGTTTGATAAATAAACCTCCTTTAGGCATAATTATACGGAAGAATACACGCATGCAAAATATAGCGAAAAAAAAAAAAAAGAAAAAAGAAAAGAAGGAATTTTCCAACGCAAGATCGTTTCTCTTGATCTCGCTTTTTTTTTTTTTTAAATCTACCTCATCCGATTTATCAGCGGACAAAAATAAAATAATTCAAAATCTTATCTTAGCAAGGTATAACTGCCAGGCGGGTAGATCTAGATCTAGAACTTCTAGCATTTCCTCACAACCTAGCCTTCACTCATAACACCAGTGCGCGGGAACCATGGCTTGAGCACTTGCCACGCGCCGCTCACCTACATTTTTTCCCTTTCCTCTAATTCTGTCAGGTTTATATACATAATTTTTCTTTTTTTCTGCTTTTCTTGTTTTTCTTGGTTTTTTTTTTTTTATTTTAGGCGTGTTTTTGTTTAAGCTTGTTATAACTCGCATAAGGCAGAGCTGCTACAGAACAGGGTTCACCTGCAGGATGTATCAGTATGATGGGTGAGCTACAGCGCTCTCCATCCTGAAACCCTGGCCGCGCGCGAACAGGGTGGCAACTGCGATTGGCTGGTCCGTGTTTAGCTTTTAGAGTATCTACCATCATTATGTCCCGAGAGGCTCGCGTTATTAATATCCTTGACCCCCCCCCCTCTCTCTCTCTCTCTCTCTCTCTCTCTCTCTTTCTCTCTCCATCATCTTTACATGTCGTAGATCAACTACATCTGCTTTGACTCTTTCTTTCTTTCTCCCCCCCCCCTCTCTCTCTCTCTCTCTCTCTCTCTCTCTCTCTCTCTCTCTCTCTCTCTCCATCATCTTTACATGTCGTAGATCAACTACATCTGCTTTGACTCTTTCTTTCTTTCTCTCCCTCTCTCTCTCTCTCTCTCTCTCTCTCTCTCTCTCTCTCTCTCTCTCTCTCTCTTCATGATCTTCTTTATATCTTAGGTTTGCTATATCTACTTTGAGTCTCTCTCTCTCTCTCTCTCTCTCTCTCTCTCTCTCTCTCTCTCTCTCTCTCTCTCTCTCTCTCTCTCTCTCTCTCTCTCTCTCTCTCTCTCAGGCATTCTCACCATTTTCTTCCGATATTTCTCACTCATTTTCTTGTTCTTCTAAAACTCCACCCCTACCCTCACCCACTCCCTTTTTTTTTTTTCTCCTTTTTTATGCTTCCCTATAATACATGTTTTTTCTTCCAACCTCTTTAATAATTTTCCTTTCGCTTTACCTTACCCTTCGTCTCGCCGATGCCATTTTTGATAAATTTTCCGCCATAATACATGTAAGATCTGTTCGTAAAGAATGCGAAACTAGTGAGGTCGATTTTTTAGGGTTACTACCACCATTATCTTTCAATATTAATCTCGGTTGAATAATTTGATGTGTTATAAAAAGAGAGTCTGGGATAGGGTATGTGTTACATGAGATATATTATTCGTCTAGAACAGTGAATCTTAACCTGAGTTCGATCGAACCCTTGGAGTTAATTTTTTTCAGTGGGTCGATCTCAGGGATTCGGCAGAGCCAGTAAAAAACATATCTATGTCTTGAATTAAAAAATATATATATATATATATATATATATATATATTTTATTATTCACTGTAGAGGGTTCGTTGAATCCGCATATGAGAATGGTGAGGTTCGGTACCTCCCAACAAGGTTAAGAACCACTGCTCTAGACTATAGCATTTCTCCCACTCCACATTCTCGTGAAATGTTCCCCTAGGACTGAAACTTTTCTCTCATTTTTTTTTTTATTTTGATCGACAGAATCATTAATCTAATATCAAAATAGAAGTCAAATGCTAAAACTTGGGTCATGAAATATATGGCCTTAACAGATGAATCACTACGTGATCCAAGTCCACGAAACAAATTGCCACCTTAAAGGTTGCATCCCAAAAAATACACAAACTGTGAAGTTGTTGCGCAATGGAGACAAATTCCTTTGACCTCCTAGGCCTAGTGCAAAGCGCCTGCACACGTCATAAGACTGAAAAGTGCATTCTAATGGTCCAGAAAGGAATCTATTTGGTATATATGACTGAAGTCAAGGGCAGGAAGATAAACATAAGGATTTTTACTGAAATTTTTAAAGAACGCGATCACTTATAAGATTCTAATGAATTTTCCTCTTTTCTTAACATTTTTTTTTCATACCTGTCATGTCTTATTTCCTGAGTTCACTTTATTTATCCCAAGATAAAGTGACAAATTGATACGTAAATCGAGTAAACTAAAACATGTTCAGACAATTCGACCGATAGATGGTTTGATAAATGGGTATACATAAGATAGATTTAAATAAATATAAAGGTAGATAGATAAATAGATAGGCAGGTGCATGGTTGGATAGATAGATAGATAGCCGCAGGAAGAAATAAGTATACTATAAGTAAAGGTAAATACCTGACTCATCGATGTATCAATAAATAGATTGATTAGCCGATAAGTTTCAAGATAGATGGATAGAGAAGTTGAGGGATGAAATGGAGGCGAGGGAGAAAACAGAGAGAGTATAGTGAAGTTGATGAAAGTATAAGTTATGCCTTAACTTTTTAATTCGTATTTAATGTCACAGAAAAGGTACATAAGTAAATGAATGAAAATTAAAAAAAAAACCAAACAAACAAATAACAGGCACCGATGTTAAAACAATGTTTGCAACGTGCCTCTCTCTCTCTCTCTCTCTCTCTCTCTCTCTCTCTCTCTCTCTCTCTCTCTCTCTCTCTCTCTCTCTCTCTCTCTCTCTCTCTCTCTCTCTCTCTTTCGATAGGAAAGGGCAGGCGCATAAACAAAATATCATTTAGCTTGGAACACATAGATCTAGACAAGTAGACTAAAAATAACACAGAAAAATATGGACGAAAAATCTCGCCAGGTGTATTTCGGGTAGACCAGTCCCAAAACCGTGGGAAAAACGAGCGCACACCTTGAAAAACATGTACAAAAAACGTAAAAATGTACTATAGGTTTGTCTGAAGGTCTTTCATCGCAGCTCGCCAGCGTACTCAGGTTTTTTCACTTTTTCTAACCATTAATTTTGTCTATCAGAATTTCGGCATGTAACCTACGCTTTTGACTTAAAGACTGTCTATTTTTCGTTTGTTCTGTATTTTGAGGAGTCAAAAACAAAAGCTTGTATCAGCGGCATGCATTTATCCAAATACTGAGATAATAAAATAAAGGCTTAAGAAAGGAAATGAACCCCTAAGTAACTTGAATAAGTCATTAAAATACTGGCTATTCTGGTTAAATTCAAGTATACTTTAATTAAACTCATTAAATTAGCACCGATATTTGCCATTCTAGGTCTACAACTTCTGTTTACTTAGGGAGTGCCAGGAGCGAATTTCGGACTTTTTTTTCTTCTCCATCCCGATTAGTCTCTGACTTTTATTGATGAGTTGAAAAATCGGTCTTCGATATCCTTGTTGTGGACGAATTATATCCAACAATCTTTCGAACGATTACTCTATATGATGGTTTGCAGCATCACTGCATCATAGCAGTGGCGCTGTTGTGCACTGTAGCACTGCTGTTATTGGCATACTTCCAGGTAGCAGGACAAAAAATCAACACCACCTTTCTCTACTTCTTCTTTTGATTAGATGTAATTCATGTATCCGTGTTGCTCAACCGACACTCGGATGATCCGCCGAAATAACCTACGCAATAGTGCAGTGAAAACTAAACCGATAAGATTTAAAAAAAAAAATTAGAATAGAAAAGAGAAAGAAGATTTGCGATTCAAAAGCAGATCAAGTTTCTCTGTGTGAGCCACTTTACGCATCTTGGCAGAAATTTCAGCCTGAAAACGGGAAGGCTTAACTTGCTGTGAGTAGACATGTCAGGTTTTGTTTTTTCGTTAGTTTTTTTGTTGTTTTTCTTTTAGCTGTTGTTGTGTTCTGATTTTTTAAAGTTTTTTTGGGGGGTATTTTTTTTTATTCATGTACTATTTTTTTCACCTTTCTGTTCATTCCTTCCCCTTTTAATTTCGCATTCTGCTCGACTCCTCATCTCCCTCTTCCCTCCTTATCTTTCTTTCTCTTCCTCTCTTGTTCTCTCTTTCTCTCTCGGTATCCCTCTCTGTCTTTCTTTTTAATTATCCTTCTCTTCCTTACTATTCTTTCACTCATCTGCTAACCCCCCCCACACACACACACACCTCTCTCTCTCTCTCTCTCTCTTTCTCTCTCTCTCTATCTATCTATCTCTCTCGCCCTCTTTATCTTCCCTTTTTTTGTTTTTCTTAATATCTTCTTTTCTCCCTCTTAAATTGAATCAACTCATCTGTTTTAATACCCATCTTTCCATCTTTCTATCTCCGCATACTGATCTTTCTATCTTCGCATACTGACCTTTCTATCTGTCTGTCTATCTATCTATCTATCTATCTATCTATCTGTCTATGGATCTACCTATCTATCTCTCTATCTGTCTATCTATCGATCTGTCTTTCTATAAAAATATTTTTTTTCGGACCTGTTTGTCGATTTATTTATCCAATCATTATTTTATTGATCTATCTATTTATGTATATATCAACTCACATGTTTCTCTATTCATTCCTTCATCTTTTTTATCTTTTTCCTTATCTATCCATCCATGTTTCATTTCTCCATGGTAATCTATGTAAGCCTCTGCTACTTTGTATATTTATCTTTCTAGCGAACTATCTATCTCTTTCCATCTCAATTCTAGCGACTTTTTTTTTTGGTCTCCGTTGGCTTTTTCCCTTTTCTTTCTCTCTCCCGCTCTCTTCCTATTTGATAACTTCCAACTATCTCTTTATCCACCATTCTAATTATGTATCTATCTGTAAGTCTACTCAGTTATCTATATATATTCATTCACGATCCATTCATCTATCACTGCTTAAGTCCATATTTCATGGTACAGTAAATAGACTGCGCGGGCAGGAAATTCGCTGCGCGGCCTTTTTTGAAACACCTTTAGAGAAACTATCAGATTACGGTAGAAGAGTTTTGATCTATTCCAAAGTTATGGGTGAAGTAAAAGAATTTGTCCTCATAAAATAGTTTTACTTGCTCCGTCCCTCTCTTGTAGACTAAGGACCCTTTTGGAATTTTTTTTTAAAAAAATCCTCTGTGCATGTAGGTGGTAATTACGATCAAACTGCCACAAATCAGAATTTATAAATTTCGTCTTCGACACCTCAATACATATTTAGAACGGCACGGATTCACAACAAAATGCGCGCTTGTGGCTAATTTTAGCGCACGGAGTTTCTACTCTTCAGGTCATGTACTTGTAGTCTTTTATCGGATCGTAAAAACGGTTTTAGTGTGTACAAAGGGAGCGGGGTGGGCGCGGTGAAAAAAACGCGCCATGGAATCCCGCTGTATGTATCTCTTGATTTCCATTTGTCTCTTTTCTCTTTATTTATCTCTCTCCCTCTTTCTCTTTCTCACAAAACTTTTCTCCCCATTATCTGAACAATGATACAATCACGCGTTTTGATGCAGGTGCTTTCACAATTTCTGCAGAAAACCTGGGATCAGCAAATTTTATTTTTAACTGACGTGCATCGTTCAAACCAACGAAGGATGCTTCACTTTAGAGTCACTAACTAATGAAGCTCGCATAGGTACATAAACACTTCATTCATTCACCTGTTACTGGTTTTGTTTTGTTTTAATCTTTATTTTTTCCCTTTTATGTTAAAACAGGAGAGCGGTGAGATCTTGTAGTGAACGCTAAATCGGTTTGAGAATGGGTTGAAAAATTAAGGTTTGGCATAGATTTGTCTGAGAAATAAGAATATGGGAATTATTTTTAAGAAAGGAAAAAAAATAAAATGCGATTACAATACAAGAAACATAGTTTACAAAGTTTTCATTCAAAATAGTTTGATATTAACTGGATAAGAACAGTGCAAGGATATCATGATATAGAGGGAAAAAAGAAAAGACAAAACAGGCGGAACCCGATGAAAAGAAAGATATGTTTATATAAAATTTATTGGATGTTTTCAACGACAGTGTCTCCTTCCATAATAAGCAGATTTTGTTTCTGAAAGGGACAAGAAAAGGTTGCAAAGAAATATTCAAGTTGCAACAACGACCTGCAAAAATGAGAAGCTTTGAGACGCTTAAAACAAGTTATATAAACCAAAAAAAAAATCAAAAAAAATCTGAGAAGTAAAATAAAACCAACGCTGTCGGCGATCTTTGACATCGTCACTAAATTTATGTGAATTAAAATCATGACCGAGGAAAAGGCGGATGACATCTCTTTATTTATTTGCTCACAAGGGGAGGTTACCCTCATTTCCGGTGATGGGCACCCCTCGGTCTTCCAAGCGTAGCTTGTGTCCTCATTGTCGACAGGAAATTGGCCAAAGTGCGCGAAAACAGCGCATGCTCCCAGCGGCCGTTTTTCTTGTCAAGGCGCCCGCTGGTGTGGACTGCTAACACGAATCACATGAATTATGGACGTAACTAAATGAGGGAAATTTGCTGGCCTTTATGCATGAGTGCGAGAATGTTTTCAAATATTCATGGGCTAAAATTTCATTAAGAAATCCGTTCGTTTTCAAAATTTACGAAATGCTACTGAGCAATCCAATAATTTGAATACTTTCTACTGTCTGTGCTATAATTTATATCCAATTTTTAAAACACATCTATATGTATGCAAACATTTTTTTTTAAATTTTGGCTGATAAGGAAATGAAAATTATATCGCAATTGGCGCCTCGTTCATTTAAAATGAAACACGCACTGTACGAAATAGAAGAATATTTCTATAGAATTTTAGAAAATGAAATATATACGTTTATTGGGACAAAAACTCTCTATGAAAGCATTTCCAAAGCTTTCGGATATGAACTGGAAGATTTCGATATCCCGAAATCTGCCAACTAGTTCATCTTTTTCTATCGAGGAGCGATATTGCTACATGTCATACTTTTCTCTAAACTATAAGTAGTTTTAATAGTCTTGCGCAGCAAAGGAAGATGTTCATGTAAATTGTTGAAGATGTAGTTTCCAAATGGTTTATTCTAATATTCCTTTCTTTTTTATTGAAAGAGAGTGATAGAGAGAAGAGAGAGAGAGGGGGGGGGGGAAGAGAGAGAGAGAGAGAGAGAGAGAGAGAGAGAGAGAGAGAGAGAGAGAGAGAGAGAGAGAGAGAGAGAGAGAGATGAAGTAGACGGATAAAAGAGCGCAAAATTAATAAATTTAAAAAAAAAAATAACGAAAACAAATGCCAACAATGAATCATTGATAAGAATGCCATGAACAAGAAATAAATTTTAAACGAGCAAGCAATGAGGAATCTTAAAAACGTTAGGAAATATGAAATTTAGAAGAACGATTTATTCAAATTATATAAGCTGCTGCATAAAGGATGAATGAAAAACTAGAGCCCGAAAAGAAGTTGGGGAGGAGGAAAAAAACAACCCAGCTATAAGAGAGAAACCCTGATTAGAGATGCGAAAGAAGATTAAAGCGAACATAACGAGGGAGACTGCCTCAAAAAGTTCGTATCGAATAAATTCCACGCATTATCGCCAACGATACTCAGCTGCCGATAAATTAGCCTTGTAACATCTTTGATGATCATTCGCCCTCTCTGCGAAGCGCAATAAATTCTCTCTCGATAATTGGAAATGTTCACTTCAGCAGTTTACATAATATGAATGAGGAATTGACCTTTACGGCTGGCTTGTCTTTTCAATTCAAGTGTATAATTTCATTACGAAGGCAACGATCTGCTTAAAAGAGTTAGGCGATCTGGTTCTTTTATCCGAGCTCCCTTTATCTGCCTGTTTTATATCATGGAAGTTCTGGTGTAAACCTTTGTTTTTCTTCTTTGGTTTCCATATTTTACACTCAACTTCTCATTAGGAATATTATTGAAACTTAAATATAGGCATAGAGACATAATTTATATTCGCTAAGTTTTCTAGCTCTAAGCATTGTCTTTAACATAATGTAATGAGATATAATTTCCTCATGTGCGAGGAAAATAGAAATAAATTAATCTAAGTTATATCAAACTGCAAATTAAAATCGACCCCACCTTGTTTAATTTCTTTTACTGTTTTTTTTTTTAATTATTCCCTCAAAGTTGTTACGAAACTAAAAATAAAGAAATCAAGGTCAAGAATTTTTCGCAGCGACTATGAAATTATTACATGAGGCAGGGGCATCTGTGACTTATGGTAGTTTGGCAAATATACCGTATCAAACGTCGACCTGCTTAGTATGAACTTATTTTTATTTTATTTATTAATATTCTGTTTTACTCCTTATTTAATGGGGCTTTAATAGAAACTTTTCATGTAGGACTAGATTGGGGACTCGTAAATATACTCTTTCACGAGAATTGTAATAGAAAACATGTTCTCATTCCCTTGCTTGCACCTTTGCACGACATTGAATGAACCACTGCAATTTGTGCCTTAAAATCATTATTATCATGTGCCTTTTTCATTATTCTTAGAGAAAAATTATAAGAAACGAATTTCCATGTCATCATGGTACTATAGAAAAATAAGAAACGAATTTCCATGTCATCATGGTACTATAGAAAAATAAAAAAATACAAGGTTTACTAGACAAACGTGGCAATGTTTTATGAAAAATTAAAAGTAAAATAAAAAAAATGGCAAATCTGCGAGGCAAACAGGGTAGATTAAGCCAGGTGGAATTTTTAAGAAAAATTTAGTCTTTAGCAAATGTGAGCAATGTTCGTAATTTCAAAAAGTGAAAATTTTATCATTCTAACATGTCTATATATTACAGTTATTTTTTTTTCAAAATCTCTCTCTCCCTCCCCCCCAAACACACACACAATTTTAAAGAAAAAACACCAGATAATTCATTTTCATAAGAATGATCAGAGACATTTGTTGCTGAACCTTGAATGACCCTTAATTTTTCATTCTTTTTCAAATGATTGTATGGAGAGTCCCCAAATAAGTCACTGTTGGGATAACATAAATTGTCGGCTTGATCGGTCATCGTTTTAGATGTGATTGAAAAAAAAAACGAAGAGAAAACTTATTCCATTAATTTGGAGATTTTAAACTCCTATTTGAAATCATATTTGGTCCCTTACGTTTGCCTCACAATAGCTTCCCAAATAAATATTCCATTTACTGTTCAAATTAATTTTTTCGGTCTTAATTTTGTTCATAATGAATTTTCCCCACATATTTAATACGAACTTGTAAATGAAGACTGCATAACACTGATGCATTAAAAGGCAATCAAAATGGTAGCAATATCAAAGGCTTTTCCTCTGTAATCCTAAAATCTCTCGAACGCGGCGAAAGCCAAATGAAAACGAAAGCCTACAATTTAATAACACAATCTAGTTTGTGAAACAGAACCTCTCCGCTACTCGGATACATTGTTAAGACCTTGCTTAATCTTTGATTATTCCCCTTGCCGGATGTTGTAAAGGAAATCATTAAGTTTTCTCTCCCTTTTATTTCAAAGCCTTCTTGATGAAAAGGATTTGTGCACACGTCAATGCTTGTGCACAATCAAAGGCCCCCATAAAGGGGAGTAAACCTACCATGTCAATAACGTGGGAGCTTGTCAGGAGCGTCAAAGGTATCCAATAAATATCCTGCCGGCCTCTCCCCAGGCACAATGCAGTGACACACGTCCAGGCTATTGACCCAATGTCTTCCAGCTACCTGGTAGCTCACGGCCACGGTTAAGTTACGGTCTGCTAGTCACGTCTTGGCTTACGTGTGCACTCACTGAAAACCTGACTCATAGCACTCTGGAGTTGTAACAAAAATAGATTGCGTGTAACAATTAGGCATGGAAAAAAAAGGGAAAATGCCGAGGTTATTTATTATGGGTATGCATGTGCAGGTAGAGGTGCATATATAAGAACTGAGGGAAATCAGTGGCGTTGATTAAAGCCAGAAACATACATTATGCATGACTTTGTGGCATTTTTTCTTCAAGTGTCTTGGAGCTTTGACTGTCCGCAGGGTACAGCTTTGATTGTATCGAATAAAATCTAGTTGTTCAGTCACGCAACTCTCAAACTAAATCGAAATGAAAGAACGAAAGGCGTGTGTGTTTTGGGGGAAGGGGAAATATTTCTTCTTCAAATAAAATAAATGTTTTATAAAATTCGACTTTGGTATTTTTTCTTTTAATGGTTACACTAGTCAGGTTCTGATTCATGTTCTACATACCACTGAGGAATGAATGCTGGATAAATTGGACCATTCAAATCCGTCCTCGGATCGAAGAGGGTATCAAGTTATTGGTTATCAATGACCGTCCCTCGCACCCAAAGACTTCCAAAACTCGAAAGCTACCTCTATCCAGTTTGCTTGATATTTCTTAAAAAATGAAACATATTGCTTGGTTTTTACTCTCTAGTTGATATATAATTATAAAGCTTATCCATTTAAATAACGATCGTAACTAAAAACTTTGTACACATCAAAACATTTTTTAGTGCAAAAGGGATCTTTCAATAATTTTTTATTATCTAATAGAAACCGAAGTCGATGTTTTGAAATATTATGAAAAACTGAACTTGACATTGTTCATCTCCAGGAGAGAGGAGAGAGACGCAAAGAGAGAATTATAACATTAAGGTCATTACCACCAGCATCACCACCACCACCACCAACAACAACAACAACAGTAATAATAATAATAATAATAATAATAATAATAATAATAATAATAATATCAGAAGAAGAAGAAGAAGAAGAAGAAGAAGAAGAAGAAGAAGAAGAAGAAGAAGAAGAAGAAGAAGAAGAAGAAGAAGAAGAAGAAGAAGAAGAAGAAGAAGAAGAAGAAGAAGAAGAAGAAGAAGAAGAAGAAGAAGAAGAAGAAGAAGAAGTAGAAGAAGAAGGTAATGATGGAAGGGAAGGAGTGTATGTGTGTGCACGAGAGAGGAAAAGGCGCAGAGGCAGAAATATCGAGAGACAAACAGGCAAACAGAGACATAGTAAGTGAGAAAGAATCAGACAAACAGAATGAAAGGCATACGAATGGACAGACGGGTAGTTAAATAGATGGACAAAGTGACCGAAGAGGATGTATGAAGTAGTGATAAAGGTTTAAAAAAAACGTGGAAGAAGAAGACCACTGATTAAAGAAAACACACACACAGTGGAAAGCAAACAAAGTGCAAAAAGAAGCCACCGAGGCAATAGAAACTAGGAACTGATTAAGAACAGGTTCTGAACAAACGCCGGTGATTAAACCCGCGAGGCTTCTAATGTGTTGACAAACGGCTCTAAACTCCCAGCTCCATCAGATGCCGTGTTTACTCTGGTTTGCAATGATAAAAAGAGAAGTTGTGTGTTTTTTTTCGGATCTGATCGAAAATTCAAATAACCACCAGAGGCAATCATAATCAGAGGCTGGGTGATTCGCGCCCGTGGATAAGTTTAATCTCGTCAAATTTGTAATAACACTCCAGTCCAGGGCAAAACACACAGACAAGAATCATAGCTTCGGGGACAGACGATCATTGATCCTTACTGGCATGATGATAACCATCAAGGCCTGGTTACAACGACTTGCATAGAAATGTGAGCTGATCCCTTCACAAAATCTCCTTTTTCTTCTTTTAGCTCCGGTCCTTTTTCCGGAAGCTTTTTTTTTTGTTTATGGCGATAGTTTACCAAATTTTCAGGGTACCCAAGTAGAAAGTCCCTATTCGCTATAGTATGTCATTTGCGTACTAATCGAAGGGGCAGCAAATCAGATAAAAGTTGTGAAAATAAAGGTTTTGGACGCCTGTGGTTAGTTTCGCAAGCCTCGCAAAATGGAAAGTTCTGGTTTAGTTTGACTGACTGAACACGTACGATATTGTGATCCTAGTCTGTATCACCAACGCTAAACCAAGGCAAAGAAAAGAAAAGTGAACAAGCTCTGCCAGCTGCGCTAAGTTCGAGCTATGTTCCTCCCTAGCGATTCTGATCGAGAAAACCTCAATATCAACTCCAGGATATGATCACTAGAAAAGAAAGAGATAACAGTGAAAAACAAAGAAGAGTCAAAAACGGGTTGGTTAGCATATTTAATCGTTTAACGTCGGCGAAAATTACTTTATTTCGAGCAAATTTAAAGATGCAATTATGTGTCTATAATTATGTTTGTATATCATTTTATATCATTACATCTAGTAATGGCGCTGCTCTGCTTCCCTTACTCCCGCTACTTTGTATGTTTTGCTTTTCTTCTGTCTAGTGAGATAAAATATGTTCCATCTTGTAGCCGGTCTGGGTTTTTTTTTTTCTTATTTCATGTCCGATCATACTATCCTGATTTCCATCAAACAATCCCTTCTGTTTATCATGCAAATTGACCTTCATCCTCCATCAGCTTCACTCAGCCGGTCCCCAACGCTGATATTCCATATCCAAGATTGACAGAAAGGTTCACGTTGTAGCAACATATTTCTCGACACCACTCTCTCATTTAATCTCACACATTAACACAGTCACAGACACACACAGCCCCTGATCCTCCACTTTTATCACATACTGACATGAATTCCCTCCGACCTTATCAGCCGCTGTATCGATGATACTCGAGGCGCTGAGGAGTTAACTCTTGCTTGACAACGGACGCTATCCTCAAACCCGAAGAGAGTGACTGTCCTTTCCGCTCACTGCCAGTCGACGTGAGGGCTTTATCAATCATTTCAGCTAGTTGTATTTGTTTGTTTTGTTGGTTTTTACCCCCTTTGTTTGGTTTTCCGACCAGTTGTTGGCAGATTGATGTTATGAAAATGATGGATTTCCGCTGAATGTTACGGTCTTCATGCACAACTCTAGTGTTTGATAACAAAATGTCATGTGATGAGCACGCACAGAATTTGCATGTTCTTAAAAAAGAAAAGATAAATAATGTTTTTGTTCTTTTCAAAACTGCTATTAAGTGGATGACACATTCTATCTTAGAATGTTGCATTTTCCTCACCAGGTTTTCTCAGCTTTGCAATGTCTTTGAATAGGCAGGACTAGCAAAACACCAATGCTTGAATCCACATAATGTTCTTCATCTACATGCATCACTAATATAAGAATGATCATAGCATGGACTTATTTCTCTCTATCTGTCTTGCCGTTTTAAGTTATACTTTCTCTTTTCTTTATCCCTGAATATTGAAAATTTACCGATTTCATTATGAAACAATATTACGTCTGTTCAATTATAATTTTTTAGTCGATGCTTTAAATTCACATCCTGTGGGAGATATATTTTCTTTTGCGCATTGTTATTTAATGTTAAGAGGAGATATTAATTACAGCATTGAAAACAAAGTCACGATTCATTTTTTGTTATAACAATAAATTCGATTCTGAAGTCATACAAGGATATGTGAGTCAGATTTAATAGTGAAAGTGAAAATGAAAGGAGGGCGGAAGGGCAAGGGGGAGAGACCTTGTGCAAAGAAAATTCAAGCCAAAATAAAACGCCGCTGAAGAAAAACAGAAGGTTCAATGATTAATGATTGAGGTAATGGAAAAGGTTTAGGCACTGCACTTTGTGCAAAACCACCGAAAGAAGCCCAATAACTATAACAAAATTATGACCGCTTGAAATACATGACTTAAGGCCAAAAGTTAGGGTTTGCCAACCAATGGTTGAACATTCAAAGAGTGTTTTGTTTTTAAAAACTCCGGAGTCTTCAGCCTGATACCAGCTTCTCTCAAATGCTTAGACTTTTGTGTAATTACGACAAGACCTCACGCGCGAGAAACCAATAAATTACCTTCTAGAGACCAAAAGCAGCTGGAGGATTAACATCATTCCAAAAGCTATGGATATCTTTGGTGAGGTTTTTCTGAAAACCGATACTTTGCCTGTAGAGTTGAGGGTCGAGCACGTTCTTTTAAATTGGGAAAATTTGGGGGCCGCTTGTTGGAATATTCGGATGATAGGTAGCTTGGTGTGCTTAGGCGGTTTCCATTTTGAGAAAAATTTTGCAGGCGGAGTTCTGTGATCAGTGTGTGCTATCTCTTTGATCTGGAAAATTGACTAAAGAGAAACCTATCTCGCAAAAAACTATACTGCTTTACACGCTGTGGCTGACTCCAGTAATATTGATCACGTTCAGAAATTATCCTACAATATTCTCAAAAAATACATCATAATTATAGAGACATTATTTTAGATCAGAAGTGTAACTGCTTCTGGTACCCTAGTGGCTGCCGCACTGAGAGTGAGACTAACTCTCCACACCCAAATTTTCTTCTTCTTCCCTGAACGTCCCTCAAGTCCAGTTTGTTTTGCCTTATTGGAGGATTTTTCCGGAATCGGATCCCCCGGCGTTCTTATTAGATCTCCGGAAGCGGTATGTAGACCGGGGAAGTAACTGTTGCTAAATTGTTTTACAAGCTTGGGGGCGGCTCGGGTTACAGATTGAAGTGGAGATGAGAGAAAGGAATTACAGCAAGGGCACGTGCTGGCTCCGGCTGTATTGGCTTGTTTCCTGATGGGAGCTTTGTGACGTCAGCAACAAAGGGTAAATGGAATAAATGTGTCGCAACCATTATAATGATCTATCGATAAAAAGAGTTCAGTAAAGTTAGGCATCACTGTTATTTTCAATGCCAATATTGAATAAATTTTTTCATAAACCGATTGAAAACCGAACGCGTGTGAAGCGCATTAAACGAAAATGAGCTTTTTTTTTTATAGGTATCTGTTTTAGCTGCACTCATTTAACAGTAACCCAACTCTTGGGGAAAAAAAACCAAAACGTCAAAGAAAATCGATGCTAGCGGGACGCTAGGGCTTCAAAATTAAAACAAAACAAAACAAAAATACATTAACAAGAAACGTTTTTCTGCATTGAAGTTTCAGATCTCTGCACTCTGCAAAGCAAAAGAAGAAAGGTAATCAGCAGTTGCGGTGATCAGGTGAAGCATTTAAGGATTTTGTCGGGTCTTGACTGAAACCGTTCCTGAGGCAAGAGCTATTTTGAAAATAAAGTTCAATGTTGCAGTGTTTATTATGAGCAGCGCAAAATGGAACATAAAAATCCAATGAAATAAAGAGCTTTCTCGGTGATTTTCTCAAGTAGAGAGACTGAGTGGCTGGATGATGAAATGCTCAAGGGTTTCATATCCTGCACTTGCGACCGCTAATTCTAGGCACCGGATACTGGGAAAGTGAAGGATAACTACGCATGCGCCTCGAACTGAGTCTTGGTTTCGAGAGTTCTTGTGAGCTCAAAGAAAATTGACAGACGTGGACAGACATAGAGAACGAGGAAGAAAAGAGAGAGAGAGAGAGAGAGAGAGAGAGAGAGAGAGAGAGAGAGAGAGAGAGAGAGTGAGAGTGAGAGTGTGTGTGTGTGTGTGTTTTCATGTTTGCGTAGAAAAAGAAAGACAGAGAGAGAGACAGACAGACAGACAGAGCGATAGAGAGACAGAGAAAGAGGATGAGAGTGAAGGAAAAGAATACCTCCGGCCCGAAGGTGGTCGTATAACCACAGTCATGAACATTGGCTACTCGGGACAGAAGGTGAAAAAAGTTTGTTGATATTTTTTTTTTAATCGTTAACTTTTTTGGCGGTTATGATAGATAAGATATTACTTTATATACCCCCTTCCGCTTTTTTTTTTGCCTTCAGAAGATAAGATATTACTTTATATACCCCCTTCCGCTTTTTTTTTGCCTTCAGAAAATAAATCAGTGAATATACTCCAAACAGTATGCAATTCATCAATTCTTAGTTTAAAAGGGGAATGTATAAAACACAGTTAATGATATAGATCTATAGGAATTATAAATAAATGTTGCGAAGAAAGAAGAAACCTTACTTCAATACAGTTCTTAAATTCAATCGAATGCATCCCAAGTCCAGGCTGATGGAGAGACAAATCACTGTTCGCTCCAGTGGCTGTGCGTCACCCCCGCCAGTGTTTCCACGCCGTTGCCTCTTGTCTCCACGGCAATCTGCCGCGGCCCTGTTGGGCCGAGTGATGTTTCAGATCTGGAAATTCCAGTGCTGGGAATAATTATTGTGTTTCAGAGTGACGAACTACAAACTTAATGAGAAGCCGAAACGCGGTGAATTATTAAAGAGAGACTCGAGAAAAGATGAGAAGACAAAAAGAAGAGGGACTGGGGATGGAGATAAAGAGAAGAACAGTAAAGAAAAAAAAAGATGAGGGCTAAGAAAGAGAGACAGAGAGAGAGAGAGAGAGAGAGAGAGAGAGAGAGAGAGAGAGAAAGAGAGAGGTGATGCAGAGAAGGAAGGCCACTAAGATGGTGCTTCAATAGCATAGAAAAAGAGATAAGGGTGAAACACCCACGTTTAGAGACATATTAAATGCAATAAGAACGATAGTTTTGACATTTTCCAGAGTGCCTGAACTTTATGCGTTTTCAATCATTCATTTCGGGCACGTAGCAGTGCGAAATATTCAAATGGACTTTGCCTTTTACGATACATCGTTAATGAATAAAAATCTTTTCTTCCATCCTTTCAAGTTGCTTTTGCCATCCCGTATAGTCCCAAAAATATTTATGAGATACCAGTCCGCGCATAATGAGAGAGAGAGAGAGAGGGGGGGGGAGAAAAAGAGAAAGAGAGAGATTTTGCTAGAGATTGTCGTTACCTAAAGCTATTTATGGTTACTCATAAAGCTTGGAAGGAGACAGGATAAACTGACTTATTTGAGATGTACATTATTAAATTATTTCTTCATTTCTAAAATTATGGAATGATAGAATCTACAAATTAACGGAAATTGAAACATGTATTAAATCCCAATAGCTCTAGATCAGCACAGGATTTATTGTGACCAAATAAAACATACATGCTAACCTAGAGGATCGATGACGAGTGGTGGAAAATCGCGCATATGTGTGTGTGTCTCGTTTAGTGGTTGTGGGGAAGGGGGGGGGGGGGGGAGAAATGGAAATCAAAGAAGGGCTTGCTTGAAACCGGCAATGTTTTGAAGGGTCAGTGCACACAGGGATGTCCAGGACAGTATTAGATTGATTGAAACAGATATTGTTTGCCCAACAAGCGACCCTCAAAAAGACAGCGCGTTCAAGATTTCACATCAAGGGAGGTCATTCGGGCTCACAATTACACCCCACTGCGTTAACAAACATGGCGGACAACGCCATCTGTTTGTGAGGCTCTGATATTGGGGTGTGGCAATTTGAACGATGAAAGCTGCGAGGAAAGAGATATTTCTTTCCATGTAAATTAAAAAAAAAAAAGTTTTAACGTTCTGAAAATAACAGACGTAGTCAGAAAAAAAAATATCTGTAAATAAATAAACGAAACATAAAAGGAAAGAATTTGATTTGCGGTGAACTTAGTATGGGCTACACAATGCACTGATGTAGCATATGTACTGCAAACAAAAAATTACAGATAGATAATTCTTCTTAATTATTTACAATTTACACAGTTGTTTTTTTGTTGTTGTTGTTGTTGCTGTTGTTGTTTTTGTTGTTGTTGTTGTTGTTTTTTTGTTTTTTTTTTTGTTTTTTTTTTGTTTTTTTTTTTAGAAGAAACCATGATTCAATGTGCCAGCAATGGCAACAACACTGGGAGTCACTAATTCCATTTTTTTTCTAGAAGCGCAACTTATTCTTCTACTTCCAATTCTATTTCTTAACTATTTTCACTTAATTTTTCTTTTTTGAACAATCGGAAGATATTTACATCAAATCCCAAACCATAATATTCTGATTCCGTTGCGTTTCCTATAGATTTCCTAAGTCTTGGAAAGAGATGCGCTTCTTATCCAACAACCCTTTTCATTCTTTCCAGAGAGCCTACACTCTCATTGTGGAACTATGGGATCTGGACAAAGATGGACCGCGTAAGTATTTCATGTTTTGTTTGTGTTTTATATTTGTCCTCGAAGTTCTTGATTAAAATGTTCGAAATGACATGGCTTTTTTTTATTTTGCATTGAAAAAGATATAAAAATTTCAAGAATTTGTCCTACAATCTTGTCACATTTCCATAAAGTTGCAAAGCGCTGGGATAGCAACGGGAACAAGACCGTGTCACAGCCTCATTATCTTCCAAAGAAGATTCTGCTTGATTTTGGCTCTTTCAAGCCGAAAAACTTGCATTTTTTTATTGCAATGACATGCTAAGAGATACTGAAGGCTAGCATTAATTTTGTGACATGTTTTTGTTCAGTTTTGCTCGCCGTGTAATTGAGTAGTTCATTGTTAGATCTAGCCTGGTCACGACGAAATGATTTCAGTTTTTTTTTGCCTATCAAATAAGCTCCTGTCGGGCAAATTTGAACCCGTGACGAACGGTTTTTGCCGATCAGGTGTTAACCGGTTCCACATTTCATTCGATATTTGTTTCCCCCACCTCAGACGATCTGATTCAGCGAACGGTGCACACTGGTATGATACTGCCCGGCAACGACTGGCACAAAATCAGCCATACTGGAAACACTGCCAGCACAACCTTCCGCATCCGCGTGCTGTGCGACCAGCACTACTACAACACCACATGCACCAAGTTCTGCAGGTAAACACTTTATCCATTGTTATACAGTAAAGATTTTATGCATTGCTTTATCCTGATAGTTCATATGAAACTAATGAGAGATCTCTACTTAAGTATCTCATGTTATGCATTTTTGAAATGAGAAAGTTCTTTTTAGTATTTCCTGATATGCATATATGCAAAAAGAAGAAAAGCTGTCTTTAGTATCTCCTGATATGCATACGTGCAAAAAGAAGAAAAGCCGTCGTTAATATCTCCTGATATGCATACATGCAAAAAGAAGAAAAGCTATCGTTTGTATCTCCTGATATACATATGTGCAAAAAGAAGAAAAGCCGTCTTTAGTATCTCCTGATATGCATACATGCAAAAAGAAGAAAAGCTATCGTTTGTATCTCCTGATATACATATGTGCAAAAAGAAGAAAAGCCGTCTTTAGTATCTCCTGATATGCATACATGCAAAAAGAAGAAAAGCTATCGTTTGTATCTCCTGATATACATATGTGCAAAAAGAAGAAAAGCCGTCTTTAGTATCTCCTGATATGCATACATGCAAAAAGAAGAAAAGCTATCGTTTGTATCTCCTGATATACATACGTGCAAAAAGAAGAAAAGTCGTCATTAGTATCTCCTGATATGCATACATGCAAAAAGAAGAAAAGCTATCGTTTGTATCTCCTGATATACATATGTGCAAAAAGAAGAAAAGCCGTCTTTAGTATCTCCTGATATGCATACATGCAAAAAGAAGAAAAGCTATCGTTTGTATCTCCTGATATACATACGTGCAAAAAGAAGAAAAGTCGTCATTAGTATCTCCTGATATGCATACATGCAAAAAGAAGAAAAGCTATCGTTTGTATCTCCTGATATACATATGTGCAAAAAGAAGAAAAGCCGTCTTTAGTATCTCCTGATATGCATACATGCAAAAAGAAGAAAAGCTATCGTTTGTATCTCCTGATATACATACGTGCAAAAAGAAGAAAAGTCGTCATTAGTATCTCCTGATATGCATACATGCAAAAAGAAGAAAAGCTATCGTTTGTATCTCCTGATATACATACGTGCAAAAAGAAGAAAAGTCGTCATTAGTATCTCCTGATATGCATACATGCAAAAAGAAGAAAAGCTATCGTTTGTATCTCCTGATATACATACGTGCAAAAAGAAGAAAAGTCGTCATTAGTATCTCCTGATATGCATACATGCAAAAAGAAGAAAAACTATCGTTTGTATCTCCTGATATACATACGTGCAAAAAGAAGAAAAGCTGTCTTTAGTATCTTGTGATACGTTAAGTTTAGAAGTACAATCTAAGGAGAGGAAAAAAGAGGCAAAACCACAGAAAACACGAAGGATGAGACATAATTATCACAAAATACGCTCCTGGAGACAAAGCGGAATATTAGCCGCAGCAGAAAAAAAAATATAAAATTTGCTTTTTACTGATCTTTGCTTAGACAAATAGCTTAGACAACAGGATCCCTTTATCATCCATAGTCCTTAATAAATTGAACAACCCGAAAATGAACCAAGCAAAACAGGTTTCAGCAAAATGCAAGATTGTTTTATTAATTCTGTAGACACTCATTAAAAAATAAACGTTTAAAAAAATGGACAAAACTTCAACGCTGTATCGTTGAAATAGAGGACGTGGTATATTGATATTAAGAGGCTCATTTCACTGTGTCTACAATGAAGTAAACTGGCGCTTATGGTGCGTCATTGGTGGTAGACGTCATTTTATAAAGTTTAAAGTTATCTCGTGAGTTAGGCGCTTGAAAATCCTAATCGAGGTATTCTGGATTTAAGATTATCTCCAACCATAGCTCATCTTGTTTTTGTTTTAGAAAATCATTCCAATTTTTATCTCAGTTTATCTGTTTTTGAAATATGCACCCAGCTGTACATAATACATGGTTATATCTATCTGTGGAACCAGCGTCTAACAGGCAGCAAATCTAAACTGCACATTAATTTCTTTGAATTTGTTTTGGAACGTGAAGATCTTTTGTGAACACGTTGTTCGGCCCATATCTGCATCATCTTTATGCTCGGTTATTGCTCCTGAATGAGATTGAAGCTTTTTGCCCCTCGCCATTGGAGAAATCCGATTTCGAGTTTAGAAACAGTTACAGCAGAATCCGCTTCGAAAAGTTTAACATGACAGTGACTTAAGATAATTTTTTATTCAAGAGAAAAGAATGTTCATTATTTCCTCGTTACTCTTTAAATATTTATATTCAAACATAATCTTTACTTTCACTCTCTTTTAGACCTAGAGACAACAACTTCGGTCATTTCACGTGCGATACACACGGCGATAAGATATGTCTCCCTGGTTGGATGGGAAGAGAATGCGATATAGGTGAGTATGAACTTGCTTTAGCCATTCAGGGTAACTTTTGTTGGTGCTAGTTCTTCAGTTAAATTTACATCCTCTGAGCGTCCAGAAGAGTATTAATACACGGATACCGCTAGTCACATGGGATCCAAACCACCAGATGGTTCAGCTGAGGGATCGAACCCATGACTTCTCTCTAGTCAGTCCATCGCTCTACTGACTGAGCCATCGACGCCTCTGAAAGTTGCGACTTGCACTTATTTACAGTTTATCTCAGCAACAATTCCATAACGGCGGGAATTGTCTTTACAGCGTGCGATTTGTGCAAGTAAAGGGAGAACCTGTATGTGTGTAACAACAAAGAAAAGAAATTAATTCGTTACCAATACTACTGCTTTTTTTTTAAATTGCCATTTGCAAAAGAAAATAAGAAAAAAAAAAACACTAAATATAAAAACTGACCGAAAGTAATTGCATCAGCTTCGACAAGTCAAATAAATATCAGTAAAAACACTTGATCTGCAACAGCAACAACAGAATCAAAAACAAGTAACCGTACCGACATATCCCTACTCAGCATAACCAACAGTACTAGGAAAAGCATATTTGTGGTGACAATCAACTGAACGTTAGTTATGCACCTTAATATTAAACAAAGTCCCTTAAAACAATCTAATTAGCTTCTCCTACAAAAGCAAAGGTTCTTAATTATGAAGGAGCAAAGATTTCAAGATCTTGTTTGCGTTTGGATGGGGGAGGAGAGGTTGTGTCGTATGATTATTATTTGTAATCGTGAGGAAAGAATGGATCAATGAAACTAGAATGTTAGTTGATTAAAAAATAAACATTTCACGTTATTTCCTCAGCTATTTGTCGCCAGGGCTGCCATGCGATTCACGGCTCCTGTAACAAACCTGGAGAGTGCAAGTAAGATTTTAAATACCTTCATCTCCCTTATGCCAGTGTCATGAATGGCATTAAGGACAAAGGTTCTAAAATTCACTGATGCCTTAAGTAGGCATCCACAGTATAGGAAGGGACACCTAAATCTAGCAGAAAGGCCTATGCCTTCTGCATTCGCATTTCACAATAAATTTCAACAAAATACCTCAAAATCTGATTCTTTTTCATCGGAAAAACATAATGCGATATTCTGAGAATTTTTTTTTTGTAAGGCTCAACAAAGATAAGTTAAAAATTTTCAGGTTATTTCTATTTCTAGAATTCCATTGTTAGATCTCCATCTACTAAGTATCCGTACCGCGCTTCTCCGTCATATGGTAAAGCGTCTAGATCTAGTTACTGGCAGGTGTTCAGAGAATGAGACAGAAAAGTATCACTGGGTGAAGTGAAGAGGTTAGATTAGTTAATAGTTACATATCTATCACATAATCTTTTGCCGAGTTTAATCATGGAGGTAAATCTAAGCAATGAGAATCTAATTTTTTTTTTTTTAATGGGAATGTATATGAATTTTCTTATGATTTTCGGTGCTCTTTTAATTGTGTCAGCTACACTAAATGTTATTTTTCTTAAATAACGATTTCTTTATCACCTATGATTTCATTACAATCATGGTATCTCATATGTAATGGCAGCATCCTCAGAAGTTATATTTATATCTTGTGCAATTTTTATCATACCGATTTTCCCAAATAATTAGAATGATATCTTTTTACATAAATCATACCCTTCTAATCGGACTCACAAATTTGAGTCAATTTTTTTCCACGGTGTTTATTGTAACTATCTCGAGATAGTGTACATCTTCGTGTTTTACTCTTTGCCTGTGCTTGAATTAATAACCTACACATTCTTTTATTTTAACTTATAATCGGGACTAA
>JAWDGP010002410.1:122500-310000 GCA_033675545.1 Elysia crispata | reverse complement strand
CTAATACTAGATTTGCCTGTAAACGAGTAAATGCATACTCTAGACTTGTTCTTGTAGATTCATTTCTGAATACTCTAAAACTTTTCTCATACCTCATCCCAACAGACAGATGCTGACCCGTGCAACCCAAATCCATGTAAGCACGAATCGACGTGCTTCAACATCCAAGGAGATTTCTACTGTCATTGTAACAAGGGATGGGAAGGCAAGGACTGTTCTCACCCACGCCACCATTGTGACTCTTCTTCTTGTGAAGGTGTGTAGTTAAGGACACAGGGACAATAATTGCATTGTATTTATCTCAGATTTATGGAGCTGAAAAAGAATTAATTTAAAAAAAATAAGGAAAGAGAGAAAGTAAGAAGAAGGAGAAGGCGAAAAAAAAAAGAAGAGGTAGTGAAAAAGGAGAAAAAAAGGAGGGAGGGGGGGGGTGAGAGAGAGAGAGGGAGAGAGAGAGAGAGAGAAGGGGAAAAGATGATGAAACGGAGAGGAGAGGAGAGGTCGAAAAAGGGTAGGAAAAATGGGAGAACGGAAAGAAAGCAAAGTTAGATACATGATTGTGGTAGAGCTTTTTAGAGTATAAAGTAGAAATCGGGAAGGAGGAAACTGAGAAGTTTATGAGCTGTTATCAAACTTACAATAATGCAGTACTCGACATATCTTTCAAAATGGCTTCCATCCTCTTACTTTTCTCAGTGATAGACAGCTGTACAGTATCTATCCCATCCAACATGTCGAATGGTGGCTTCCGTCTCATCTCTTCCGGTGTGTGCGGCAAGCATGGTGTTTGTATCAGTCAACCGAATGGCGCTTTCTCATGCGCATGCGTACCTGGCTATATGGGTACTTACTGCCATCAAAGTAAGTTGGAAGCTTGAAAAAAGATGTTTAGTACATTTCGAAATACAGTGGGTGTAGACTTTTATTATTCAAAAGGTAATTAGAAATGCTTTTTTCCCCTATCATTTAAATACTACTGAAAATTCTTCATCAACGAGAAGTTAAACTTTTTATTTTGTCTGTCTTCTATTTTATCCCTTGATATTTATCCTTCTTCTTGTCCCTAAAAATCGTTTATAATATGTAAATGTGTATATTTCCATATCATAAACGATTTTCAGGTAAGGCCAGTCAATCAGATGAAGTACTGTCTCCTATTCATTACACCGTTTTCATCTGTCCTTCACAGATATCGACGACTGCGCCGAGCAGCCCTGTCAGAACGCGGGCACCTGCATAGACGGTGTGAATTCCTATCAGTGTATTTGCCCTGAGGGATGGGAGGGAGCCCATTGCAATATCAGTAAGGTCCTCTTAATTATCCTGCTTACTCAGATTATGACAGGGGAAGAAAATCCACTCACATGTCTAAAAGTTTTCTCAACTTAATAGTCGATAAATTGTCAAGTACCAAAGACAAATTAAAAGGTATCTGCGCCAGCTTCATGCCGACTGAAAAATTTCAGACACTTCTTTGGCGTGTTCATACACAGCAGAAAACAAAAAAAAACATGATTCAACTTTTGGAGGATTCCAGCACTTTAGCTACGTACTAAATTTGTAGAGTACTGATTGCAACAGTAAACAACTTTATTGAATGAGCTTTGTGATCAAGATTTGGATTGCGTGGTTAATTGTATATAAGTGTGGAGAAACGGGTAATTGAATCTGCAATCACGCTGTTAATATGATTTTAATGAGGCGCATTTTAAGAGCCCTCCAGAAAGTTTTGTAAAACACGCAGCCTGCAGGTAACATGAACTTAAATATATTCTGTCTGTCTGTTGAATGCTTTCATCAAATTAATCTCCTGATAATTAATAATGCGATTATTTTGTTCACACAAAACAATATCACAACGGAAGACTTAGAACTTCTTCGCTTCACAGTTCCCCATCAACGAGAAAAAAAAATGATCAGTGTAAACATTTTTTTTTTTCTTCATTTATGTTACTTGCACAATTTTTTTTTCTTTTTTCTTTTTTTCCTTTTTTTTTTTCGTAATGTCGTTGGCTTCATCCCTATCCGCTTACCAGCGCGCAATATGTAACTTCAGACCAGCTACCTTTGACTCTCAATCTGCAGCTTCTTAAATGCCCAGCACAAGACTTCCTTAATAGACGCGGCCGCTAGAGAAGATTATTTGAGAAGCGTTGCTACTCAGCCAAACCACAAACAGTGTAGCTGTAAATCCCTGAAATTACTCGGCCAGGCGTTAAATCTTCTTCAAACATTGATATCAACAATATTGTCTTCGCTAAATATCCCATTTTAATTAACAAGAAATAGTGAAGGGGGAAAAATAAAACAATAAGGAAAAAATTCCGTTTCATATAATTACATTCAAGACTGATGATAAAATATTGATTACCTGTGTAGGCAAATAAAACAAATCATAACAATAAATTAATGAGATAATTATCATTAACATTATGATTACATTGGGGTCGGTGATCAATAATACAATTATGATCAAATGAAATATGTTAACGACAGGTATGAGGAAAAAATCGGCAAGAAAAGAATGAAAGGAGAAGAAAGACGGTCAGGAGAAAGAGAAAAAGGAGGGCAGAGGACAGAGGATGAGGAAGGGCAAGAGTATTAGGACAGGAAGATAAAGATGAAGAGAAAAAAGGAAAAAAAGAGGGAGATGAAAGTGGAAATGAAAAAAGAGCACGAAGAAGAAGAAGAAGAAGAAGAAGAAGAAGAAGAAGAAGAAGAAGAAGAAGAAGAAGAAGAAGAAGAAGAAGAAGAAGAAGAAGAAGAAGAATGAGGAGGAGGAGAGAGAAGAAAGGAAAGGAGCGAGAAGAGGAAGAAGAAAAGCAAGGAGGAGAATAAGTTCAGGTGAAGATGGAGAAGGAGATAATAGTGATGACGATGATGATATAATAGTGATGATACTTCTAAAAATATTGATGTTATTAAAATGAGGATACCGCTATAACTCTGAAGCTATAACCCTATCCGTATTATACGTACATCATACGATGGCACACAGCACTAAACAAGTCATTGAAAATCTTCGACTTTTTTTTTAAAGGATTGTTTTCGATTTGCATTATTTATTATTATTACACTGTAAGACGATAGAAATCACCAGATCACATGCAAAATGTCATTATCTTAGCGATATGAAAACTATAGCCTAAAGGCTACCCTAATAGGTTATTTGGAAAACTGTATGAACCATTCGCCTACAGTTCTGACTAGTTTTCTTCATAAGTTTCCATTTTTACTTCACATTTCCTGTCTGTTTTCTTTTCAGATATACAGGATTGCAATGTCAACCCGTGCCGGAACGGTGGTCAATGTATTGACTTGACCGGAGAGTATCAGTGCAATTGTTTGGACGGGTGGAGAGGGAAAACGTGTTCTATTCGTACGTCAAAAAGTTCCTGTTTTGATTCACTTTTAAATTAATTGAGGGAAGGCAAAATGAGCTATTTCAATTACTCTAGACAGCAACTTTTATGCATCACAGGCTAACGATATTCTGATCAATTTCTCTCTCTCTCTCTCTCTCTCTCTCTCTCTCTCTCTCTCTCTCTCTCTCTCTCTCTCTCTCTCTCTCTCTCTCTCTCTCTCTCTTCTCTCTCTCTCTCTAGAAATAAAGAAAGCAGTCAAACAACGTTAGAGGCTGAGACAGACGAAGCTAGATCTAAGGATCTAAAGATGCAAGAGACTGTAAATAAAGAAATAGATTTTTCTATACTCTCTCTCTCTCTCTCTCTCTCTCTCTCTCTCTCTCTCTCTCTCTCTCTCTCTCTCTCTCTCTCTCTCTCTCTCTCTCTCTCTCTCTCTCTCTCGCTTCTTCCATCTCTAATTAAAACAAAAGTTCTTCAGCTCCCATTTTCATTACGGTACATATTCTTATTTCTCTCAACATTTCTATTTGTCCTCTGCCTCTTCCTGATTATCTTTCATAGCTTCTCCACCTTTAACGTCCCAATTCCTTGATACAAACGCATTAGCAAACAGAAGTAAATGAAACTAGAGACACCATTTAATACGCAGAGTATGACAGTGAGTTAAGCATTTACCTCTGCTCTAACCAGGTGAGGGCAACTGTGAGCCTATGGCCTGTCTCAATGGCGGAACGTGCGTCGATCTGGGTGACACGTTCTCCTGCAAATGTCCCAAAGACTGGAAAGGCACCTTCTGTCATATACGTGAGTTTCTGCAATTATAAGCAAATAGAGAGAAATTTCATGATGTCAGTTGCAATGAGCAGCGGTCCCTTAATGATCCGATACAGTTTGCTTCTCGTCATTACTATGCTCATCCAAACTGCCACAAGTACATGCATATTAATAAAAAAGTATTCGCCACTTAAGACAACCTTGCTATTACAGGGCTCACATGGTATGGTAAAACTCACTTCTGGATGTTACAACTGCAGAGATTCAGGTGTGAAAGGTCATAATCTGTATCGACAGAGTAGCCGAAATAAACATACTTTTGCATTAAGTATCAACGTTAACTTTTTAGTTTAATAATTTAATATTTGGCACAGTCGGTGCAGTTAAATATTCTTGTTGAGTGAGCTGGTAGGTTGAACAAAAAAATGCCTCCTGAGTTTTTAAAGGTAATAGTTGTACCATAGGTGGAGAGAGATTAAAATACAGAGAAGCAGGAAAGGGAAAATAAAAGGATAGATAGACAAACAGAAAGGCAGGCAGACAAACAGGTAGATAGGCAGATAGATAAATAGATTGACGGGAGTGGAGAAGAAACTGAGAGTGAAGGAGAATAACAGATGGAAGGAGTGTCGGATATAAGTCTAAAATAAATCGTGTTGACAGCTAATTTAAAGCCTTTCTTTTTTCCGACCTCACTTCGCCTCATCAACCGCACACTGGTCAGCCACTGTGAGACCTTGTGACTCTAGTCCGTGCCAGAACCATGGCACGTGCGTCAACAGCGGGGACAGCTACACCTGCATATGTCGGGATGGCTTTGAGGGAGCCTCGTGCCAGACGAACATCAACAACTGTAACCCGTTTCCCTGGTGAGTGCCCAAGAGGAAAGACAAATGATTTTACCCCAACGATGAACCTTTAAGAAATGCAAATGAGAATGAACTGGTTTCTTGTAATAGCTTAAAGGTGAAAAAAGACTGAAAAAAAGTGAAGAGGTTATGGGTTCTTTTTTTTTCTTTTTTTTTTTTGTCTATTTATTAGTAGTGGATAGTTGTGCAATTACTAGACCTGAGCTCAACACGAACCTCAATCGTGCGACTGAATATTATGAAAGATAGTTATCGTCAAAAATGTTTCATTTTTAGATAAATACTCATTCGATCTATTATGTTTGCGACCCTAAAACATACAACCAGTAATGTTCTGTAATTTCTTAACATAGTGTTGTTATGTGTTTTTGAAGTCAGGCTATCAAAATTGGAGAGCTGATATTACCTTTTTACAGTCCAGCTGTATCGTTTTAATCCTCCCGACAGAGAATGCATGTCTGATAGATGAGGAACTTAATTATAACTTTTTTGACTCATTGAAATTTATAAAGGGGTTCTTCTTCTCAAATGCCCTGTCTGGAACAGACATCGGCGATCATGATTCTCCACTTGTCCCTATCTTCCGTCATCCGCAGTAAGGCTATGTTGTCTTTCTTGTTTCCTGTCACAAAAGAGCTCAAGCTATCAAGAAATGTAATCCATTGTCTACCTCTGCTTCTTGTACCTTCTATCTTGCCTGTAAGAGATAAAAATTCCAGTCCCTTATGGCGACATATGTGGCCTAAAAATTTCAGTTGCCTTTTCCTTATTGTTTTTATGAGGGATCTCTCTTGGTTCGTTTCTTCTAATATCGATTCGTTTGTCCTCTTTTCTTTCCATGATATTCTTAACATTCTCCTGTAGAACCACATTTCCGCTGCCTCTAAATTTTTCTTGGTTCCTGCAGTTATTGTCCAAGTTTCGCATCCATATAAAAGTATAGACCACACATATGTTTTCAGAACCTTCAATTTGGTTGAAAATGATATATATAAAAATATGTGATCTATTTGACTCAATCTCCGAAGCTTTTGTGTACCACGATTTTGAATTATGTCCTCAGTTACAATGGCGGAACCTGCCAGGACGGCGACAACTGGTATAAGTGCGAATGCGCAGAAGGATTTTCTGGGCCTGACTGTCGAATCAGTAAGTTACAATGGTTTCATACTTTTGCTTAGGCAGTTGGTTTTGCCAAATAAAACAAAAAAAAAAGAATGTAAGTTCGGCTGCTCGATAAGGCGGCCAGGCGTTCGGAACATAAGGATTTCAGGCAGACCTATAACTAGATATTGCACTGTAGGGATTTCCCAGTTATTACGATGCTGACGCCCCATTACAAGCAGGAATGAGATTTGTCGGTTATCATTTAAACGATGTTTTGAAGAGGCCCTTCAGCTTCATTCTTTATAAAAAATCCCATAATCAAGTTTAGGATGTTAAAACAACGTAAATTATGTGAGTATGTTTAAAACGTTATCGAGATAGTCAGGTTAGTTCATTATTTTCCTATATTTTAATAAGCCTAATTTTTTAAAGATCTCTTTAAATGTTTTACAAGTAAATGTATGACGGAATACCACCCATACTATGGTTAAAATATTCAGCCATCACAGAGTTATTTTCTATTAGGATGTCAAAGGGAACCACCTGTATCCCATAATAGAGTGCTCCATTTGATTCATGTTGGATGTCTCTACATTCAGACATCAATGACTGCGCGTCCAACCCATGCACCTATGGTAGTACGTGTATAGACGGAATCGCTAAGTACACGTGTATCTGCCCTGCTGGTCGGACTGGGACGTTGTGCGAGACAGGTGAGTGTCCCTTACGATGATCAATGTACGCAACAAACATCTTTGCTGATCCTTAAGACGTAACGGCCAAATCCACTGCGATTTGATCCTGGTACAGTGGTAGACGTCAAGTTACCACATGTATTATAATGATTAACATTTTCATTAGCAGCACATGTTAATCGTTATCATCGATTGAAGGCTCATTATTACTATCAACATAATCATTTTTGTTGACTTTGATTTTTTTCTTATCCTATAAACAGCAGCAGCAATAATAATAATAATAATTATAATAATAATAATAATAATAATAATAATAATAATAATAATAATAATAATAATAATAATAATAATAATAATAATAATAATATGTTCATGACCGAAAGAATCAGTGCCATGATCATTGACAGTGTGAAAAACAACAAATCTTATCAACAGTATTGACATTGCCATTATTGCACCATCATCTTCGTTTTCTTCATAGTTGCCATTGCCACTTGTTAGCTGCCAATCACTACCTTACCATCACATGATAAAATATGAT
Source organism: Elysia crispata (assembly GCA_033675545.1). Classification (NCBI taxonomy): domain Eukaryota; kingdom Metazoa; phylum Mollusca; class Gastropoda; family Plakobranchidae; genus Elysia; species Elysia crispata. Next base: position 302,646 of record JAWDGP010002410.1, on the reverse strand, counting down.
TTATTTCAATTCAGCTTCATTTAGATACGCTTGGTAAAAAAACTGCATACCTACCGTCTATCTACTTCTGACATGCAATTGTATATATCCACCCCATGATTATTATCATCCTTGCAGTTATCGGACAATTGCCTTCGCCAAAATCCTGTGAGCACGGACGCCGCATCTTTTCTGATGGAACAACCTGGGAACATGACTGCAACGCTTGTCGCTGTGAGAATGGTCAGGTCAAGTGTACCAAGGTAGGGCCACGGGGATCGTTAAAGTTTGTTATATTAAACTGGTTATAACCTATAAAAAAACAATCAAACAAACAAAGAGAAAACCACACAATAGCATTGGAATAATAGTGAGGCTGAAATGACAAGTTAATTTGCTATCTTCGGTGGTTTTATTATGCAAACCACAATAAGTTAAAACCGTGAAAAGGTTAAACTTCACGACCAAGGTTAGGTGATTCTCGGATAAAAGCCGTATGCTTGCTTCAGGCTGTTGGTTTTCCATCGATAGTCTTTGATTTTTGTGCATAGTGACGAAGGGTCTTTTTTAAATTTTTTTTTAAAAAGATATTTGATATCCAAAGTATGCATTAATTTCTTATTTGATGTGGGTGATTAGTTGATTGATTAAGGTTATCTACAGAGTGATACCAAGAATTTCATATATGTCAGCACAAGCTAATGCAGAGGAGAAGAGGATCAACGCACCAATCACTAGAATATATTCAGGTTTTGAAGGCCGTTATTATTCTACATGACCACCGGTCCTAGGGATAGATGCTAAACTATGGCCATTTATGGCATATGTATGTCCTTTTATTAAGGATAGGAAAAAAATCACGCTCAAAGTAGGTTTAACTTAAAATGTTAAACAACAATGGCAATGCTTCACTATTTCCTTCAGATGTGGTGCGGACCTAAGAACTGCTTAAGTCACCCTAATCTGACCACACCCGTGTTCCAATGTGGGGCGGACCAGACATGCGTAGTGCAGACGCACATGACCTGTTTGACCCCACCTTGTGTGCCCTTTGGCGAATGTCGTGACCTTCAGCAGGTCAATGACATACCGAACCCTGGCAAGGAGTGGACTTGTATCCCTAATCAAGCTCACCTGGGCAGCAACTGCGCTAAGATTATTTTGATCTTTGATAAAGCAAAAATGCCTTTGGTGAGTCTCTACAACCTTTTTTGCTTCGAAGTATTTTCACAATGCTAAAGTAAAAAAAAGTTAATCGAGTATTCTAAATTAAAATTTGTGCCCTGTTTCGATTAATTGATAAAGACTAAGGCAAATAAAAAAATATGTCTAGCAGATGCATTAGATTCACGTATGCACCGCCATTTGAAAGTGGCATCAAAGATTTTCTAGCTTACAAGAATCCGAAATTGGCCTTGATGTTAACAGCCGAAGCAGATAAAGGTGACAAGATTGCATGTAGCACTTAAAGTAGTACCACTTTTTTTTCCTCGTTTTGAGTCTTTTTAAAAAGCAGTTCAATTTAATGAGATTTTCCGTAACAGGTTAATCGTACTATTTGTGCTCATCAACATTAAATCAAAAACTAAAAAAAAAAACAACAAACAAACAAACAAAAATCTGACAAATGTTAATAGAGGCAGATTATGAATGAATTGATCCATGCGCCAAGGTTGACTAATGCGAAAACGGTTGCCCCAAATTTTGATACATCCCTTAAAATTTTTAACACAAGGAAGAAATAAATATTAGCCAGATGCAATCTCAAAGAACTTCTCTTTGTCCATAATGTGAGATAAATAAAACTCATCTCTGAATGGTTTTTTCTTCTTAACGAAACTGGGAGATATGCACGTTTTGCACTTTGTTAGAGGAAATATGTCACGAACGTGTTTCTGCTTGTAGTAGCGTTTGTAGCATTTTCGAATTCTTAACATGATTAAGGAATTCATTCGTTTCATGATTTCAAAGGAAACCCGATTTGATCACATGAGATGATTGATCCTCAGGGTGTATCTGTTGAGGGCGTGTGTAGCAATTTGAGACATCTCCCACAGCTGAGAGGCCTGGCACACCAAGACACGCTTTATGTCATGTGTGCCATCAAACCCCAAGAGCGTGACACAGTAGAGATTACCCTGGTGAGACGAAATTATATGATTTATTGCTATCAATTATCAACATAACTTCCTGTGACTCCCTAATGCCCTCTTGAGATTTAGACAACGAGATTTTGGTGACTCAACATGATAAATAATTATTGAGTAATAATTCGGCAGAGCCCTCTGCTACAGATTTTTATCTCTAGAGAGTAGTTGTTTCCCCAACTACAGGCACTAAAAGTCTTATCAATAGGTGAGGATCACATGCAGCTTCTATAAGCTACTTCGTGTGATTTAAGGAAGGCATCATATGAGTTTAAAGACTTGTTCAGAAATCTTTGCAAAGTGCTTTTAGCACGGTTTTAAAAAAGCATCTTTAGAAAAAAAAAGTTTCCATCTCTTCTATTTTTTTCAATAGCACTACTTCCAGTAAAATTTTTGGAACATGTTACTCTTTGGAAGACTGCTTTATAAAAACGCAGCTACGGGAGTGGGCCCTCAAGAGACTTTTCTGGACAAAGCATACGATTAGTTTTATCAATTTCTCATATTCTTCCCAATTTAAAAGAAATCGCTTTTGTATCCCATATCTTAAGCGATTTATTATTACCGTATTCTTAATCCTTGTTTATTTTGTTTTGTTTGTTTTGTTTTTTGCTTAATATTTTGATCTGCATCAATCATGCACCAAAATTGGTCACGACTAGCCATATGATCGTGGTCAATACTAAGAAAGACAACTTCTATCCTGATGATTGAGATATAATGCTTAGCTTTAAGACATCCACCAATTTTCTCTACTTCCCTACCTTTTTCAGTCAGCTAACTTGATAGATGGTCGTCGTGAAGCTTCGAAGACTGTGAGCGATGCCCTGAACAGAATGGCGTCTGTGCTATCTCATAAGGCAACCAACAGCAGCGCTCTCGCGGCTGTCATGGAGATACGTCTAGAGACGGCCGTGAACCAAGATGAGGACGGAGGTCAGTAGAAAAGCCAAGAGGAGTATGGATGAAAAGCGAATAACGATGTCCCGTTTGGACACCTTATGAAAAATACGCTGTCTTACGCTGATATTTATATGATGACGAGAAAAAGATTTTATTTTCTTTCCTTTTTTTTTTCTTGCATTTTTAAATTTTATTTTTAAGAGAAAAGTCATTTCCCATAGGCCTTCATGGTACTTACTGACACTTCTTTTATTTTATTTTATTTCACGTTTTTTATCGATTTTTCTGACTCCCATCTCTTCAAGGGCGCGTCACAATCAATGCACTAACCTAAGATTAGTAAGAATGAGTAGCTATAGCTTTTTCTTTTATAGCCTATTCACGCTTTAAAATACTGTTGAAGTGCCTGTTGTAAAACTTCGTTTTAAGTGAATCAATTGTTACAGCTCCTTTCAGGCAACTTTTCAAGTCTCATACATAATATCCTCTGTTTCAGATTCCAGCTATATGGTCCCCGTGCTGTGCTCTGTAATCGCCCTGCTGGGAGCAGCCTGCGTGGCTGTGATAGTCTTCTGGCACTGCCGAGTGTTGCAGCGCCGCAGGCGGTTAAGGGACGAATATCTGGCCAGCACGCAGACGACAGCGAACAATGAGAACCAGGACAATATTCGCCGCTACAGGAACTCGCTCTTTTCCTCCGGCGATAAAAGGGGAATCCCCAAAGCTGTGCCCACAGAGGAGGTCAATGATGTTGACATGGAGAAATTTGATAAAAGTCCTGGCCGGTATCGCGCCCAGGATGACTCTTCTCCAGATCTCAATGACATTCAGGGCTATAGGCCGCAGCCTAAAAAGAACAACAAAAAAGACATAAACATACAGCTGTCGAGGTCATTACTTGATGAACCGGAAGTAATAGTTTGACGTCAACAAATTTCTCGATTATAATCGTACAGTGTTTCATCTTATATTTTATGAGACACTTTTTCTTTCTCTTCTGCATTGCGTCCGCCTCAACTATACTGGACGAATTTGAACATGGGAAGCAACTGGCGATTTTGAGAAAGATCTTGTTTTCATACAGTTTATAAACGACCAGACAAGTAATACATGAAATTGATCTGGATTGTATCATCAACATGTACCTGGCAGCATTTCTAGTCCAAATACTTAACAATAACGGCCAGATTTCACTGACGCAGCACAACTCACAACATTGATTTCTTGCTTTTATCAATCTCTCTTTTTGTTTTGTTTTTTCTTTCCCCCATGATGATGACAGGCAACATAAAAATTTCATGGGAAAGGATGACAAGACAAAAGAAGACGAAGTTTTTATAAGAGTGCATTTGAGTTGGTTGCCATATCATCTCCACCCCCCCCCCTCTCTCTCTCTCTCTCTCTCTCTCTCTCTCTCTCTCTCTCTCTCTCTCTCTCTCTCTCTCTCTCCCTCTCTCTTTTTGTCTACAGGAATCATATTACAATCACTTATTGGATGAGGAAGACTAAGTCAACACCTCCTTCACAATGACTTGTCACTTTATTTTATTTTGGCTTTATTGTACGAATTTACTACGAGGTTTGTGAATCATTATTTTACTGGCTTAAAGCATTTGTGCCAAATCTGTGTAGTGTGCGTACGTACTATCAACTCTTTTAACTTAAAAATTATTATAGCAATTGCTATCAATGTGCATACATGTTAAGTGCAAGTACTCATGCTTCATTAAATCACATGCTTTTTATTGTGTTTGTAGATTGATTCTATGGACTGATGAGAATACATGTACGTTAAAACATGTTTCCTTTATGTTGGCACGCGTTGTTTGTTTTCTGATTCGCCATGTAATTAAAATTTAGAAAGTTTCCTTCCAATTAAGCAAATAATTAATACTACTTTCAGGTAAAGAAACAAGATATGATCATTTTCTTTTCTTCCAAAAGGCTAATTTTAATTCGATTTACATGTTCTATTGTTTATTGCTATGCTGCTTTGAATTAATGGCAATTCTTTTTTTTTTTTATTATCTGTTTTCACTTGTCTTTTGTATGAGGGGGCATATTAAATTTTTAAAATCCTTATTAAGTACTCAGTCATGTGTCAAGAATACACTAAGTGAGCAGGATGCTTCCACGGTACGGATAGCAAGAAAACTTTTACTGTTACAATCATTCTTTTATTTGTTGTTGCTACTTTCATTGAAAGGGCTGTTGTTGAGCTTTGTTAGAACTCATTTTAACTTAGGAAAATTCAATGGTTTAAAGGTCACAAAAATAAACACATAACAGTATACATGTATACTGTTAAAGTGTCTTCAGTAAGTTTGAACTAGAAAAATGAGGCAGCTTTTTCTTTCTTTTTTTTTTCAGCTTAATTACCCAAAGTTTTTAGCTAATCATGTCAGTCAGTCATTTTGTTGATGTTATTGCTATTGCTAGTTTTTTTTTTTCTTTTATTGAAAAAATGAAGTCACATTCTTTACCATCCGATTCCGGAGACAAGAACGGACAAAATGGCTGTGAGAGAGTAAGAGTAATGTGCATAGTAATTTTGTTTTTAAATTAAATTTTGAAAGTTGGACAGGAATAAAAAAAAAAAAAGGAGATTTTAAACCATATGTGGATCTGTCAGAAGGGAAAGTTCTGTAAAAAAATTTGTTGAAATTTCTTTTTATTAGATAAAAGTAATATAAAGAGTGATATAAAGTGTGTAAGACTCTGTTTTTATTCATAAAAGAATTGAGAATAGTGAAAAAGTTTAATGCTTACGAGGTATTGTTAATAGGTTTGTACACACAGTTAGGTTATCAAAGTAATACGTTATTGGTGTTTCATTTAATTGTTCTTGTAGAAATAGAAAGTTGCAGATGTATAGCACAATTTGCGAAATATTTATGGATTCATCTCTGCCTACTTTTAATAGATTATTAATTGATTTAATTCTGAATAATGATATTTATTTTCATCATGTAGCTTTGATGTGCTTCTAGTCAGATGGTTATACATAAATTAAAAGTAAAGCCAATATATATATATATATTGAAATCTTGACATCATTTGATTGTAGTAGTGATTTACTTGAGATAACCAAGAAATTTGGAGGAAGTTAGTAGCATTTTTCAGTCTTATCTTCATACAATTCATTTTGATTCTTATTTTAAAAAAAAAGGTGACAAATAATTTTGATAATATCACAGAGAAAGAGATATACATCATTTCAATATAAATTACTTGTTCACAGCTCTACATCTATCAAAAGAAAGCTTCTTGAATCATTAATGAGGTAGATATGCAAAATGAATTGGTGTACACATTTTCTTCATGCAATGTAATAATTATGTATTCAAAATGGCAAGGTGCATCTATTTTCAAAAGTGTCTGAGAAATTGCATGTATGTCATTGATAGATATATTTTTGTAATGGAGTAAGAATTCTTTATACAATGTACCTAGGAAATTTATGCACGTGAGATTGCACGTTATTACATATGCATTCTAAGGCAATACTGGAAAAACAGCTGATTTTTGTACTTTCCCAAATTTAACTGATAAAAGATCCTTCTAAAGACTCAAAGACAATACATGTAAATTGCTGCAAAAAGTGCCAAAAGGTACACTGCCTTGAGGCATTCATGTTGTTTGTACCTTCATGATGAGCATTTAAATGGATCTAAAAATAGTTTGGAATTTTTTTAAAATTAGCCGTTAATTTTGTAATAAATTATTTGTAAGCTTGTTGTAATTCTAGTGTAAGCAAACCATTTTTTTAATCATTGTTCAGTATGTATTTTTGTATGCATTTTTCTTTCTGTTAAATGGTCATTGAAATATTCATTGAAACAATTTTGAATATATACCAGATTCTGCATTCTACAAGAAAATTCATGGTTCAATGGACATATTAAAAATATATTGGCACTTTAATTGAAAGGGTTTGAAAAATATTAATCTATTTATTCTTAATGTCCACCATCAATTACAATTTATTGAGAAATGCAAATTGCTATAAATTCACAAATTGGTTAACTGTCATTATGAAAATAATTTTTTCACGGAGTGGAGCTAAAAACTTGGGACCCGGACTTTTACCAAAAATTATTTAATGTCATAATAAATTGTAGAGAATTTTTTTGCTTCAATGCTTTTTTTATGAAATAAATTTGCAAAACTGCTAAAGGATTTAAATGAGTTAAAATGGCCTCAGTAGCCTCCTTTTAAGGTTGATACTGATACAAGACAGACTCCTTATTCATTTATTACATAGTTTTTCTCCAAGAAATTTAAGTTACTTATGGAAACAGATTGTGTAAGAAAAAAAAAAACAAAAAAAACTTGTTGACCATTTATTTCCCTCACAAACATAATGATCTAGTCATGTAAATATTGCAGATTTATTTAACAGCTCAATCTAAGCCATGTCTCAGTCAATTCTGCAAATTTTGATTTTCTTGAATGTTTATTCTATCATTCATCATTATAAAGTAAAGCAGCTGCAGCCATTTTGTTTGTTTTGATACATGTTTGCATTGCTTGTATTATGAGTCATTCTGCTTTTCTTGCTTAATAAGATATTTGTATCAACAAATTTATTGTTGATGTTGTAAGGTTATGTTCAAAGAACAGTTTCCAAAAATCCTGTATGCATTTAAAAAAAAGTTTCAAGCATTTATTTTAGCAAGAAGATAAATAACTTCATCAAAACTTTCTTTGGCACATTACAAAATAGAGAGAAACACTGCTTGGCTATTTAAGCTATGTATTTTCAAAGAATATCGTAATTCCTAAACCTGTTACAGATTTTGTTCTTTTATTTTATCATTTCTCTGCATACATAAGATTATACATACATTTTCATAATAAAACTTGTATGATTCAAGAGACAGAATTTTTAATTAAATATTTAAAGTAAATTTCAATTCCATTTTAATTCAAGATGCAAGTCATCATGTATTATTCTTCAGCCAGTTACCATTGACTTAATCATGAATTTCACATTCATTGTCGTATATTTGTTGGAGCAATCACAAGACACAATAAAATGTACAAGAAATTTTTATTTTGAATTTTTGTATTTACACAGGCAAAATATAATAATAATAATAATAATAATAATAATAATAATAATAATAATAATAATAATAATAATGATAATGATAATAGTAATAATAATAATAATAATAATAATAATAATAATAATAATAATAATAATAATAATAATAATAAGTCTTGCAAACAGGCTTATGTTTGCTGTGAAGTCATAATGAAGTAACTTAATTTTCTAGCAACCAGTCACTCCCAGCCTGCACAGTTTTATAGTAGCACATTCACCCCCCACCCCCTCCTCCTTTTCAAGTCTCTCTCCCAGCTTTGCACATGGGTGACCAGGTCGAAGCTACATGGCTTGTTTCATACAAGCTCATAAGGCTATATAAAATGTAAGATAAAATCTGTCCACAAGCAGCACTGAAACAGTATCTACAGTGTCCTTTGGAAATGAAGTCAGAATAAGTAATTTGCATAATAACTCAATCCTTGTGCGCCTTAGAATAGTACATTATGGGTGAATCTTTTTGTCTATTTTTTTTTTAATACATATGGGTTAAAATTGAAAAAATACATACTTAATTATCATCACTGGTTTTGACAAGCAAATAAATGTAATTTAGAATGATTAATTTTCAAATTTATAAAGTGAAATACATGCAATTATGAATTATTTGATTTTTAAGTTTAGAAAGTGAGAAGCAAGGATAAAACAAAACGATAAAATAAACTTAATGAATTAACAAAATTTGAGGCAGCCCATGTTATAAATTGGATATGACAAAGAGAAAAAAAAAACCAAATAAAATTCTTTTTCTGATTGTTGTTGTCTTTAAAGCATCAGTTTTAAAAGTGAGGATTGAATCATATCAAGGTACTTGACCTTCAACACTGTTCTTCGGCAGGAAATCAGCTGCCAAGCTTTGGAAAAGAGCCTTTCACTTGGTACCAACTTTGCAGTGATACCCAAAACATTTCTGGCAATGTGGGATATCCTTGGATGTGGGGTAGAGTAATCTTGCCATCAATCCAGTGTGGTGACATCCTTTGATATGCAGGGTGTCTCAAGATGCTGGGGGATCTCAAGTTCTGTAGCTGTGAGCCTGTGTGAAATGACTTGCTCCTTATTTTCTCATTTGCTCATCAGATTTCTTTTTTCAGGTGGAGTTGGAGTAGCATCAGCTGTGTCGCCTTCTATTGAACTTTCCTCTTGGGGTCTTTGATCACAGTTGAAAATGTTTTTTCTTTCAATTTTTCTGTTGCTGCTTCCTACAAGTCTCTGTTAGGAATGCCATTCTGTTTGATGCAAGGATCTTGGATAGTTGTGATTCTTGGCATCCAAAAGACAATTTCTCTTTGGTAAAGCCAGTGGACCAAACACTCAAGAACCAATAAACCATATGTCACATAATACAAGTTTTTACAAAATTATCATCCTGTGCATTCTTTGACATTATGTGGAAAATAAAGTTTTTTATACTTATGGTACAAGAAATACAATTACAGAATTAGTATTTTACTCTATAATTATCATAGAAATACTCCACTCACTCCCAAATATGCAAATGTTAGACATAATTGTAGCCACTGCTGAAAGGTTGATAGGGAGGTTAACTTGCTTTCATTTTCCTTCTTTCACGACACGCAATTTTTTTGTTTAATATTATGATTTTGTAAAAAATTATTCTTGTACTGATATGCAGAGCAAATATTGTTTGAACTTAATTTTTTTTTCTAAAGTTTTTTTTCTTGCTATTTGTAATGCAAAACAAGAAACGGAAGTAACAGATAAATACTGAGCTTTAAGTTAAAACTTGTATCATCCTTTAAGATTTCGAAAAGATCTGTTGCAGTTTTTATTTTAAGATGTTAAAATTAATTGCCATGAAAGGACCAATCATAGGGCATTCTTAAGAAGTGAATTGGCCAAATAATAAGAGCTATACCTCATTTACAGACAAAGGGACAATTTCCATACCAACTTCATATATTTCTGGGTAAGAATCCCACACAAAGCAAGCACATTTTTAGTCACGTTCACTTTAATTCTTCTCAAATCATTGCTGAGCATGTCATGATTTTATCTTTCTGTATTAAATGTCTAATATCCTAAGCTGATTACAAAGAAATGTATTTATTGTCAATTTCATTACTAATTTTACTTCTTAAAAGAGCAAGATTTCATTCATTCATCCGTTTCTACACTGATGAGGTGTGAAAAATGATTTTATAAGGTTTCTAAATTGGATATCATTATAAGTTCCAAGCAACTGGAAATATAATTCACCACCACTTAAATAAGCCTTTTAGCTCCCTCATGATAGCAATTACAACTGTATTTCAACTATCACAATGATAATTTTCATATAATTTTATCATTATCATTAATGATCATCTAAATCACCAGCCATACATACTTGTTCATAATAATCATCATGATGCTAATCAGAATAGTGTTGACTCAACATGATCCTCTCCCAGAAGTTTCAAAAAGTTTTAAATAAATCAAACCCACCATTCTTTAAATGCTTGTTTTTGTAGGAGCTTTGCTTCCTCTAAAATCTTTTTTATTCTCCATTTATTTTTTACACAATGAAATTTCTCACAGAAAAAGAAAAGAAAACAAAACAAAAAAAACCTTCTTCATGAAGTTAAGTAATACACATGTATTAAGATACTATATTAACATTAGATAAACTTGGATCAAGTGGAAAGTTTTACACTCTAGAATTATTAAAAGTGAAGAAAAAAAAGTAAATAAAAATGTTTCTATAATTTTTAGGAGCAAAATATAAGGATGCAGGAAAAGAGATCCACCAAAGATTATTTTGAATAGGCCCATTCTGCTTTACCAGTACATTTTTCATAGATAAAAATGTAAATGATTTTAAATCATAAATGCCCAGAATACCTTCAAAACCTTTAATTCTTGGCAAGGTAGACAACTGTGTGACATTTATTCCTGCCATTTTTGCCCTGTCTTTACCTTACTCCTTTCCATATGCAGCTTCCATGTCTCTTGAGACCTACCCTGTCCCATGATCTCTGTGGATTCTCATAAACTGCTTGTATGATAATGTGTTTGTCTTGAAGAGATGAAGGAAAATCTTAGTCCTCTGGATAATGTCGTGACAGGTTCTGCTTTTGAGGTCTTGTTGGTAAATTATGGTAACTTGTGCTTTGAGGGACATCAAAGCTTTGGAAAGCATACATGCCCTTTAATTAAAGATTTCATTTCATGCATTATCAGCAACATTTTCAGACGTACCATGGAATAATCAAAAGCAACAGAAAACTATGGTCAATTAAATAAGTTCAAAGCAAAACAGAAACAAAAAGAAATGAGGTGGAGGGCTTAAGTAAGTCCAAACCTCAATAAACCTTGGTCCAACCATGCATGCAGAGTACTTGACACAATCAACTGAGCTGTGAAGCCCAGGGTAACTGCTACCACTGCCCATATAGTACGAAAACTTCCTTCACTGACAACTGTTAAATAGAGAATGAAAGATTTGAATTCACTGTACTGGAATGTTTTGTTTCTTTCAAAAATAATCTTTAACTTTGAAATTTATGAATAATTATAGTTTATTTAGCTTACTTTTTTTAGCGATGAGTCACTATTATTCAAATTGTAGATATTTCAGAAAACTCATGGTCACATTTTATTTTTAAAGTTATAAAAAATTGGCACATGTGTTAAAATATTGAGTCTGCAAGTTAGCAAAAAACAACTCTTTAGAACTACTTCAAAAATCCAACTATAATGAAAAAGGCCGATCAAACTGTACCTATATATTAAGGTTAAAACAAGATCGTTGTATATCACAGGACATATTTGAATAAGGCTTTATATCAAGACAAGATTGTACCATAGTTGATAAGTTCTGAGATATGCATTTTCAGTAGGCCTACCTAGTTTTATAAATGCTTTTTACTATTTTAATTGAATCAAACAAAGGTAAATTAAGCAAAGTAAAAGGTATCAAGAGCTCTACTACCTCTGAGAGCTTGCAGTGATGACAAGCAGACAAAACCTTCACAGAGAGTCACATATAGCTGTCCATAAGACTGGCCCCACAGAAGGGCTGGAATAGCCAGGACTCGACCAAGACTTGCCACAATGACAGCTCGTGTAATCAATTCACTGGTAGAATTACAATATAATTTACAGGAGTTTCTTTTCTCTACAACTTATTTTATCTCCGTGAATACAGCCGTCTATCCTTTAATTTGCCTATTACTAAATAGTGACAACAATTCCTCAGACAGACATGTCCAACATCCAGGCCATGTTCAATCTACACTGGCCCTCAGCATCTTTCCTTAAACCAATAATAATTAAATGTTAATCGTTCAAAGAATATCTGGCTGAATGGTCGGCCCCCAACATTTTCATGTCACCAGATCTGGCCCTCAGAGCAAAAAAGTTGGGACACCCCTGTCTTAGGAAAAGGAGAACAACAGTCAGGCAAAGAGAGAAAGAGTAAATAAAACAAAAATAAATAGAGAGATAGAGATAGAAAGAAATAGGAAGTGAAGGGGAGACTAAGGTGAGATAAATTGCTGACATACAAAAAGAGAAATTGCAATGGAGAGATAAATTTATTTACTTGCAAATATATCTATAGGGTGGAACATTCTACATTCAAATTATCATGATTTTCAAATACTTTTTGATTAAGGGAATAAAAGGCAATCAAAAGAAATATGGTTCAAATGAGTGGCTGAACATGTTTTAACTTATCACACATAAATATAATTACAAACTGTACAATGAAAAGTAAACTAAGAAATGTAACTGAATAAAAAATTAAATCAACTTCTAGGCACAGTGGCAAAACATAGCCAATATATCCTAACTTGCGAATTTCAATATCAATTTTGGTACTTGCAGGTAATGGCTTGAGCTCGCAAGAATTGCTAGTCAAAAGGACAATGGTTATCTTGTAAAACAATAGAATCCAGCACTAATTTGATTTGACACATTAAAAAAACAATTATTTTCATACCCTTCATTCATTTGATACGATATGAAAATAAATTTGTGAATATTATATTAGCTTTGTATCTTCACATGAGGTGTATTTATAGTAAGATTTATATTTTTAGATTGATAGGGAAAGAAGCTGCATGAAATATAGATAAAAAAACAAATAATAATTGTATTTTTAGATAGAAATAGTAAGAAGCATAAAACTGTAATGTGCAACACCAATTTGCACTAATTCAGTACCTGTTCATCCCGGTGTCTCTTTGATGCCACATATGCTTAATGAAGAAGACGACTAAAACTGCAGATAGGAGAGTTAGAAGCTCTGAAATAGGAAAAAGCAAAAAATATATATACTTTATGCATATATGATGAAATGAACGGGAAAAAATTGCAAATCAATCCTCATAGACAATGTATATTTTTCTTAAATGTCTAAAACAAAATTTTCTACCTTTCAAATAATTATGTATGATTGTTTAAAAATTGGTTTTAGAAAAAGGGTGATTAATGAAGGTAAAACTAAAGTCTATGCAAAAACTTCATTACCACCATTTTAAGTAGGAATTTGGCAAAAACAGTTAGAGACGGTTTCTGACTTAGGCAAAAACCTTTAAAATTTAGACTTTTCATGAGAAGCTCTTAGGATTTATGAGGGTATTCACAAATATGCTAAACAATATAAAAAAAATCAAATCCAAAAACATATGTAAGATAGAGAAGATAAATTAAAATAATATCTAGATCTATTTAGAGGAGAGTGATCTAGCACTAAGTGTAAAACAAACCAAACAAAAATAAACAAGTTGAAAGAAAAAATCAGTTTGCTAAATGCACATTCTGAACAAAAATGGAACCTCTGACTGTGCTTTTATTGTACTATTTAAATTATAAAGGGCAAGTTCGATTTCTTTCTCCACTATCTCCTCTAAAACCACTCAATGTATAGGGGTGAAGTGTACTTAATTCTGATTTGCCAAGCTCAGTGTCCCATGAGGTACAAAAATAATTAAAAAAGAGAAGTTATGGATTTAGGCTTCAAAATGCTCTTGAAAGTATGTTATATTTTTACTGTGATAATTCATAAATTTTTTTTGCCAAATTTGTCAGGTGGATCAAATAACATTTAAAAGACTATTCTCAGATATTTGCAATTTTCAAATGGGAAAACCCATTAAAAATAAATGATTGTTGTTTTGTAAGTATAACTGTATCAAAACACATATTATTGTATTTTAATCCACTGAAAAACTGAAAAAGTTAAAAATTAAATGACCTACTCATACGTAAAGACAAAAGCGTCATGGGAAACATGCATTTCTGTACACGAAAGTAGTAGTGATTTGATTGGTCAGTATTTTGAGAACAACACTGTCATTATCACCTTTTCTTCCGGAGTGGCGGTTCCAAATGTTCTTTTGCACCTGTTTCATACTCTTATATTGCTTTATTCCTGAGACATCCATTAGATCTACTAATACATTGTAACTGTTAACAAGGAGCCATAGAAACATTCAAGTTAAGCCATTTTATTAACTTGCCATTCTTAATTTGTCTAGCATGAGGTATACTGATTGTTACTAAACCTAGAATAATTACAAGCCTTAGCAATCCAGGGTAACCCAATAAATTTTTAAACATTTGGGGCCTTTAAATTTTTTTCTATGCAATATTGTTGGGGCAGTTGCATGTTTTTATTTTGTATTGGAGAGCAATTTTTCCCAACATCAGGTTGTGAGAATCCCATTATGGTCTCGGTGGGAAGATAAACTGAAAAGAGGGCTGCTTAAAAGATTGCCCACAAATTTAGTTTCCTTTTTTTTTTTTTTTTTTGAAATGTTTCCTTCATTTAAAGAATGTCTTCATGACAATTGTGGCTATGGAGGATATTTTTAAATCATTATTTTCAAACTACATATATATATATATATGTTATTGTTGTTAAGTTAACTTTTCTTCAATGTAGTTGTATGGCACTGTGGGATATATATATATATATATATATATATATATATATATATATATATATATATATATATATATATGGTATTGTTGTAGAATTTGCTACAGTATTCTTTTTCTAATAGTTTTCTCCACCTGTTCATTGTTGCAAAAGTTTGCTTTTCATCAGTGCAGTTGTTTGGCTGTGGAAGATATGTCTTATTTTTGTGAACTTTGCATTTCTTCAATGTAGTTGTTTTTCTCATCTGTTCATTTGGACGGGCAATCATACTTGTACCATATAATAACATAACAGACGTTACTGCCTGCATCAAAGGTGTTTGAAAAAGCCTTTAAGCAAATGTATATAATGCATTTAAGAGGAATTCAATTTTCATGAAGAACACCATTGTCCTGGTGTCTTTCAAACAGTCACTCAGATTTGATCACATGCAATTTACACATTCTCTGAGAGGTTATTTTATTTATCTGGGCAAGCCTTTAGTTGGGTGTTAAAAAGTTGTCAACATATCAAATCCAATGTGTTCCTCATCTCTTATATACTATGACAAAAGTCAAAATCAGATGTTTCTAGCTAGAAAAGGTGAATTTCCAGAGCCATGCTTCATACTAAGTGAGCCTTGTTTGATGGATGGTTCGTTTATATGGATTACATTTAGGCCATCATTATTTTAATATGCTTTACTGAAGGTGTCTATGTGAGTATGATTGCTCTGGAGCAGGTTTGTATTTTCATTCATTGCCTACTTAGATTTCACTAGTAAAAGCTTGAAAAATTAAATTAAATAAGATCAACATATTTCATTACCTGAGGCAGCAATAATATAATTAAGATAAAGTTCCATGCCCAAGTAGGAGTAGTTGATGGGATCTTCACCTAATAGGCCTTTGCTGGAGAGTTCAGATCGCTGCAACACCAGTTTGGAAAACGCATCACATATCCAAAGGAGCAGTGCTAGATGCCAAGGTGACTGGAAAAATATATAATTATAATATTCAACGATCTTAAATTTCATGATTGGCAGACTGCAACTGTTTCGAATGGAGGAAAAAGCTGATGTTTATCCTCTGTTCTCTTCAGACATAAAGGATAAACAATAGCCTTGTTAGTATGAAAGGCCATTTAAGGTAAGGTATTTTACTATTATATTAATTAATTTTTTTTTAAAGAGAACACACAGATGTTATCATTTGGAAGAATCATTGAGTATTTTTTAATGCATATAGTCCCTTCTGAGAAATTTTTGTATCAATGAGGATGGTTACTGACCTTTTGCTTAGTAGTTGTTTTTTATTAAGTTATTTATAACTTTGAAAACAAAAGATTTACACTGAGGCATTTGTTTTAGTTTCACTATGTTTGTTTTTCAAATTTTTGTCTTCAGATCTTATACTCCATAGTTTCTTTTCTTCACATCCCCCCCCCCCCCCCATTTCCCATTCTTTTTTTTTTTTTGTTCCATTTCATTCTGAGATACAAAAAACAAAGGTCTACTAATCAAATTCAATCAATAAACACTATGAATAGTAAAAAAAAATTGAATAGTGAGAGGAGGAACTTATATCTAGTAATTAGACTTACACACATAAATAATATGAATTCGCATCTTACCAATCGGACATTCACTTCACATTTTATCCTTTACCTTCCTAAAACTAAAAGCTCTCATTGAGACAAACAACTTTTAGACCCACTTATAGATAGATCTCCTTTACTTTCTCTATGTGTGCAACTGCACTCTGGTGATATGTGTTAGGACTTTTCACTCAGGTAAATAATATGTATCTTTTCCTCATTTTATTTACATACGGAGATAGATAGAGAGAGAGAGAGAGAGAGAGAGAGAGGGGGGGGGGGGAAGGAGAAGTATAAAGTGAAAGATACATAAGAAGCAGAAAATGGGATGAAGAGATAGAATAGCCCTTTTACTCAAATCTTATAACAAAATGCAACCCAGAAAAATATCGAGCAGCTCACATCACTTCTTTTGTTTATGAGCAAGTGTCTGTAGGCTTGTCGTTGAAGTAGGAGTGCATCTAATATTATTATCACTGAATCATATTCTACATACTTGTCTGCCACATTACCACAGGATATCTGGGAAATGTGAGAAGAAAAAAGTGAGAATAAGTTTTATGCACCAATTTACAACACATTATCTTCTACTTGATCTTTCCTTATCACCTTGAAGGCTTAATTTTTGTTCACAAACGTGTACAGTGTATTGATTAACACTTTAAAACTTGTCCTTTTGAAAGGCTTCAAAGGTGAAAACAACTATTATGTACCACTATTGGTGATGTGAATCGTGTGATGTAATAGACAATCTTTATCCAGAATACATAGCCTGTATAGCATTTATAAAATCAAACATTGCTTTTTATCATATGGTGATTTTTATCTATTGAATTATGAAGACAGCAAAGAGACAGTGATGATATAGCTGTTCTAAAAATCATAAATGTTTACAATACATGATCTACTGATAAGATACATACCGTATTCCCTCCATTAGTAGCGCCATCTCTAATAAACGCCCCCCCCCCCCCTTTCCCATCCAAGCAACACTTAAAAACACCACTTTCGAGAACAAAAGATTCTTATTAAACTCAAACTCAAAACATTTATTAAGCGATAGATCTGATGATAACAACAGACAACACATGTAAACAATGAATGACTATGGTACTGCAATTGTCATCTCAAATTGGGGATGTCAAAGTCAGTACTAAGGCGTCTGAGGTTAATGTCCTGGACTATTGCAGTCCTCGTAGTCATCGGACTCGAATGACGCGTCACTTTCTTCACCCAACCATGGCACTCTAAAACTAACTAGAGGGGGGGGGGGGCGACGGCGGAAACGGCGGCACTTTGTCTTTGAAGAAAGTCATCGAAAACATTCCTTTAGACGCACTCCCCCTCTTCATTTTCACGCGCCCGGCGCTACTATTGGAGCGAATACGGTAGATGGCATTTTGAGCAGCATTTTTGAATTCTTAAATTAATTTCTCATCATATATCTCTATTTTGTTGAATACTGTTAAGAGAGAGAGAGAGAGAGAGAGAGAGAGAGAGAGAGAGAGAGAGAGAGAGAGAGAAAGAGAGAGAGAAAGAAAGAGAGAAAGAGAGAGAGAGAGAGAGGGAAAGAGAGCTAGAGAGAGAGAGAGTCTCTTTCTGTTGTTGGTTTACAATGCAAATTGTATGCTAACTGCTTCAAAAGCTCATTTTTTAACAATATTTAGAATAGATCAAACTTTTTTCACTCTCCTCTTCTCCTTTTTTTCCTTGTATTCAACTTTGCTCAATAGCTCCCTTTGATTCTTCTTGAACATTATAATATATCTCATAAAGCTATGAAAACTTATTAAAAAAAAACTTGAATGCCACTTCATTGAGATTTTATCTCTATCTTATTTTGAGTCGTTAAAAAGTCGAACAGATCTATAATCTGAAAATTTAATCACAATAGTTCACCATGAATGAACAAAGAACTAAAAAAGATTGTAAAAGGTGAAAGGTTTCCAATGTATGAAGTTTAATAGTTTCAAAGTTTGAGTCCTAATTCGTAAGTGTCTGCAGTCCTTACCCTTTTTAAAGGACAGGAAAGCATACATTTTCATTTATCTTTAAATCAGTTCAATATTCCAAAATTTTATATTTGAAAAATTTCAGTTAAAAAATAAAAATCATGAACTATTCTTGGTAGAGATAACACACTGACATTACACATTGTAAAGAAAATTTCTCTTAATCAACTCACTAATAGTGGTTGAAAAGCAAAGATTAAAATGCCCAAGACAAAATTGTTTGCAATCCCTCCTGAAATCTTGATTTCATAATTTTGATGCCTTTAAATCTTTTGGGTCTATTATTCTATAGGACTTACAACTAACAACAACAAAAACTGCAAAATTGAAGCAAAGATTCTTTCTATGTATATCAAAAACTGAATTTTGTTTCATTTTTTCACCCATCTCATGTAAGGCTAACAAAAGGTAATCATTTTCTCGTGATGTTTACATAATGCTGTGAGGAAATTTGAAGGTTTTATTAAATAAATATTTTTTGGTTAATCAGCTTATAATTACAGTGTATATTGCGGTATTGTTTTTTTTTTAACAGGTGCAACAAAACTTGTTATCACCTTGTAGGTATGCTTTAATTCCTTGAAAATGGATGTAAAAGTACTATTTTGCCATAATACAAAACAATATAGTTGGTGAAAGCCAGAAACTTGTAAATCTAAGATGGTTTTAAAATAAGATTTCAAGGTAAAATACTTTGCTTTGCTTTTTTAATATATGAGATCCAACCAAGCTTGTCTATGACTATCAGATTAATTCAACTGTTGTGTTCATGGTTCAAGAAAGATGAATGAAAGAAGAGGCGGCATTAGTCATCAGGAGAGAAAATAGACCTGAAGTTAGGGTGCAGAAGGTTGCTAAACAGGTCCTTTCTAGGGGTAGACAGCAGTAAGTTACACCAGCCTTTAAGATATCATGTCATACTACTGCTGATCATCGACACCCACCCCAAAAGCTACTGCATCATACTTGCCAGACCACAAGCACAAGAGGCAAATCTTATCATTCTCAAATAAAAGCCAATTACACATCCAATCAAAAGAAAAATCAGGGTATTCAATAATTCATTTGATTTAGGAGTTAAGGATTTGTCTCCTGGAGAACATAGTTTGGTAAATTTGCAGATCTATATCCACCCCACTTTGTTTAAGCTTTAAAAGTGTATGTTCCTTAATGAGTTTAATAAGGTTTTATTCGTCATAAATAAATACTTTTCAAGATAGGTCTTAGCATTTTTGTCTTGCACTATTTCCTGACGTTTTTCCCAGTTCTGAGCACCAATCCGCTTGTGCTTGACATGGACAGATAGCCTCTACCTACTGCAGTCCCAGCACAATTCCTGAATCGGGGGCACTACTTTCTGATTGCAAAAAAGAGGACATAGATCTAGATGAAAGGAGTCTGATTTGTCATAATTAATCGAATTAAATTGTTATGTACTTTAATAATTACCTAATCGCGACCAATTTCACAACCAGAAATGCATATATCTAAGCGAAAGAAACACTTGAGTCAAGGAATAGTTGTTTACAGGAGTTGGGGGTGATATCTGCAAATTTACCCATAGTTTTACACCTTTCACCAATGAATCAAAGCTAGATCTACTGTAGAGAGAAAGGTTCACATGAAACGAGTGTAAAATTGCATAGATCGGGATCTAGATCTAGGTAAGAAAGATAATTCAGAATCTATATTTTGATAAATTTTTAATCTTACTTTATAGGGAAAATGCTAGATCTAGATCAAGATCTGAATCTACGACGTTACTCACACAACGAGATATTTTGATGCTTCCTCCTTTATAGTCTCTGTACAGAGTATCAACGCCCGACCCACATTCAATACATTGATATTTGGCCATGATGATGAACAAGAAAGTACCAGATAGAATCTAGATTTAGCTTTAGATCTAGTTTCAGGTCTAATTTAATCTAAACTAGATTGAGAGCCTTCCAGGTCATCATCTTGTTGTCAAATTTGGAATGAACACAGAATACCATCGGAAATGTTCCTACTTTCACTTTCGATATTCTTACCTGTTCTCTCTCTGTATTTTGCGAGTTATACATTATCACTTATCAGCATTTTACTCTAACTCTAAGGAAAAAGTTTCTAGTAGTATTTAATCAAAGAAATTGCCTTTAACAGAAGCAAGGGTACTCCTAGATTCTCCTTTAAATGAATTTTTAAACAGAATTTTATTATATCAGCCACAGAGTAAGCAAATTTGAAACCATATTTAAGTTTTGTAATTTCCTTGTCATTAGAACTACCTTGCAAATAATCTGCTCTAGATCTAGATTTTAATCGAGTTGCATATAACTACCAAACATCAAAAGTAAAAGGAAAATCTAAGCATCACTTTAATGTCAAGTATCAGAATCTATGCTTAACACATATTGATATATTTGATAAAAATACCCATGATGCTACTACTGAACTTGTACAACTTGTCTTGTAAACAATCAGGATTTATATTTATTTATTTTATTATAAACTCAATCAGTACCAGAGCGACTTGAAATAAATTGTTACACAGTTCACATGTAGAGTTAGAAAAGTAGACCAGGGCTGCCTAGAAGTAGAACCAGACCTGAACTTTCGTTCAGATCAAAAGTACAAAACAACTTTTTGAATACTCTGTAGACCAGTACCCTGACAGATGAAAAGGAACTCCTCAAAGATTCTAGACTAAGCTAATCAAGAAGTGCATTTAAGTGCTCAATTTCCAACAGAATGAAGGAATAATAAAGTGGGTTATTCCTCATAAAATATACAAATGTATGCTTTAGATACTGACTCCTCAAAGATAGAGATGGAAATGTTCTCTTAGAGAAGAAAGCTGTGGGATATAAATACAGTAAACCTTGCATATAACGAGATACTCGGGTGTCTCAGTATTTCCTCTTTGAATCCGAGGTCTCGTTGGATAGAAGGTAACTTTTAAAATGAAAAAAAATATATATCTTCAAGGGAAAGAGCCTACCCAACACTAAACTTTTAATCCCTTTATTTCTCAACCAAATGAATGGACCTGGCTAAATGTTGAGGAAGTGAAGTTTTATTTCGCATTTTTTATTTAATTGATGTATTTCTTCTTTAAAACACATTCATTTTTTAAACGACTCAGACACTTCTTATCCCCTTTTTTCTCTTTCCAATCGCCCCCCCCCCCCCCATATATCCATCTATTCTATCTATCTATCTACAATGCAATGTACAATTTCTCTCTTTCTTTCTAATAAATTGAAATGCCCTCTCTTTTTCCTTAGTCTCACACACACACTAGATCTATTCTCAGTCTCACCCTTATAAAAAAAAATTTCTTTTCTTCTTTGCTTAGATCTTCACTTCCTCTCTATGCCTGGCTACTTTTCTCACTGTCTCTGCACGTTTTTAGTCTCTCTCTCTCTCTCTCTCTCTCTCTCTCTCTCTCTCTCTCTCTCTCTCTCTCTCTCTCTCTCTCTCTCTCTCTCTCTCTCTCTCTCTCTCTCTCTCTCTCTCTCTCTTTCTCTCTCCCCCCTATGTAATCAAATCTAAATCATAGTAAATATATTGATCTTGCGTAAGCATGCCCCCTTTCTCTTTCCAGACCTTCCAAAATCCTAGATCTAGCCTTGTAACTTTACACCCTATAACACCCGTTTTCCTTCCCTTTTACAGTCGCTCTACCCTGCGGAGCGCATCCCCCTTGCCCCTCTATCTCTTCTTTTTTACTGCCGCTATGCCTTACACCTAACACTAGGTCTGGAGTGCCCTGGTGGCTTTGTTTTCTCCATTTGCCTGTCGCACTGGCACTTCCTTTCTCGTGGATACACCCGTCCGTATGCGCACACACACACATGTTCAATTGCACATGCCCGTGGATCTAATTTTTATTGCCGCCCAGACAAAGAGCCCAACATGTAGTGTATACGGTAATTTTTAAAAGTGTTTTCGTTCCTCTAATGAAGCCAAATACAGTCTTGCTTCATCTCGCTTAACCGGAGGTTGGTAAATGTGACACTGGTTGGATCCAAGGTGAATCTATTGAGGCAAAGAGGGAAAAAAACAGGACTTCTTCAATCTCTCGTTGAGCCCGAGGTCTTGTTGGGTCCGAGCTCGTTGAATTCGAGGTTCACTGTACTTCCCAAAAGATTCTTTGAGAAACTTAGGGGACATAAAATTCTAACCAAAAAACTGCCTATTCAGACTGTCAGACCAACTCATTAGAATTGATGGCCTACTGATAATTTTTTACCTCATGAACTTTTCATTTTTGTACTTATGGAAAACAGTCTTACTTTCCTCCTGCAAAAAAAAAAACAATTCTCAAACTGAATGTGGAAGCTCTTTGAGTGAATGAGATTGATTTGGAAAGGTTGGAATTTTTGTGCAATGGGAAGGAAGGTGGCAGCAGGGGTTTAAGATAAGAGAAGAGCATAACTAGCATAGGAGAATTTAGATTAATTTCAGCCAATAGTTGGCAGTTTTAACTTCCATTTTCTCTTCTATGATTCTTACATCAAGCTTTCAGTGCCATTCTGATGATTTTTTTTTTCTTACCGTAATATAATTTTGAATAACTTAGTCTCTGATTTTGTCGAGATGTTCACATACGGGCTTGTACTTTTCTCTTCAGGTGATAAAAAGAACAAACTAAAATCCGATTTTTGCATGCTGGCTAGCTTGGAAATTTACTTTGCTTTTTTTTATTCCTGTACAAATAAAACTTTCAAGAATGCAGAGAAACGAAAGTTATATATCACATTTTTTACCAACCTCTTCTTTCTATGCAGGTAAAGTAAGATGCAAGCTGCAGGAGGACAATTAGATGAGGAAGAGTATACGTTACGCAAACGTTTGCCACCAAGGTATATGATATTTCCTAGTATGCTTAACCCTATTAATTTATTCATTTTAATATATCCTTTGTTTTGTAAAAGATCAGTGAAGAAATAGTGAAATCTTTCACACCTGCTACTTTCATATATGGTACAAGTGAAATACTTGGTATGAAAAATGCAACATTTTTTTTGTGTGTTTATTTTTTTATGTGAAAATTACTATGCTTGCTTGGGTTTATGCTGTTTTTTAATATTGAGCTCTACAAGGTAAATTTTAACTTTACAATTAATGGGCTATCTTTTTTTCAATAAATTGAATTAATAAGATAAGGTTCATAACTTTAATGTTTTACTAGACACATAAACATAAATCTTGATTGTTTAAAACCAACAAGCTGATATGGTACACTTCAAAATATAAATGGAAAGCAGGTTTTCATTCTGACCCAAATCTGACTTGATCTAGACCTGGATGTAAACCAGGTTTAGTTTTGGACTGGTTTTTTAACTCTTGCCTCTCTAAAACACACCGATTTATGCCTTTATTTTCTATCATTAATAGTTTATCAGCTAATAACATAGTTCATTATAATCCTTCTTTGTGACTCAGTTTTTAGCTGTTACCTTAGAAACTTAAAAAAAAAAAAAAAAAACCCAGTGTTTTTCTTTTTCAAGGATATGTGATGTGGCTCTATTCCACCTGGAAACTCGGTAAAGACTAGATATAGGATTTTTGTTGATGATAGAGTTTAATTGAATCAGAATTACTCTCAATGTTTAAGTATAAAGAGTCAGAGGTGGGAAGGTGTATTTTGTCAGCATTTCACTGAAAAACTTAATCAGAAGTAGAACTAAGAATGAGGTGCCCAATAGAGAAGCAAAGTTTTAATGTTAAATAGTTTTAAAATTTGATAAGAAATGAGAGTGAAATTTTTTTTCGTCATGGCTATTGAATATGGTGATTGAGAGAAACATCTTTTTCACGAATTTTAAAATGTGATTCTAGACTGATGATGAAACGATGAAGTTCATAATATGGAAACAAATGGAGAAATTTAATGGACTCTTTTTTTTTTCTTCATTTTTTTTCTATAATCATTCTTATCTTTGCTGCAAATCTATATCTATATATAGGCTTCCTCTCCGTTCAAATGATGTGTATGTGTCAGAGAGAACACATTTCAAAGCACAAGAGAGCAGGTGCCAGAAGCTGCTGGACTCCGGCAATGAGGTTATTATCCACGGCTTGGGAAAAGCAGTGAACAGAGCCATAAATCTGGCTCTCCAGCTGCAAACAAAAGGTGCAGGCACAGTTCAGCTGGCTGTGCAGACATCCAGTGTGGAGCTCACAGATGATCTAATCCCAGAAACAGATGAGGGTGAGGGGCGAACCACCACACGTAACAACTCAGCTGTTCATATACGTGTGTTCAGGGAGAGCATTGAAGAGAAGGGTCTGCAAAAAGAGCAAACTAGTACATCTACAACAGTGAAGTCCTAGCACAGACATTGAGGAGGAATGTTTTTGGTTGTGTGTGTTTCAGAGAAAAAGGACTGAAAATTATGACAATGAAAAAATCTATAATCTTCTATAATGTAATCTGTTAATATTTCCTGATTTATATTTTTTTACAGTATGAACATGGTAACTCTGCATAAATTATGCAGTCTATTAAGGGCTTGAAAACACCATTTCATTGTTTGAACTGTTTGAAAATTCCTGAATGACATTGTACAAGATTACTTTGGCAACTGTATCATAACTGTCTTTTTAAAACTTCTGGTAAAAGGTCCCATCCGCGCCAAATACTGAACCCACATTGTTTTGTATATTTTAACACTGTCTTAGTCTTATTAAAAAAAAAAAAAAGAACAAACATAAAAACATGGAATATATGTATTGTTTTGATCTTTGTATATTTTGTTAATCTTTTTTAAACCCAGCCCATGTATTTTGTCACTTTTACCATAGCTGCACAGCACTATGCAAGAGTTGGTAGGAAGCATTTTGACCACCCAAAGCAGTCCCATTGCTGATCTGGCAGTGTGTATAAGCATTTGATTGGCTACTCTTGAAAAGTTTACCAATGACCTCAATACAGTTTTAAATCTTTCCATGAAGGGCAATATCATGAAATATAGGGTGATGGGATGGTAGTTATTATCACCATAATATTTTGAGTGAGCAAGGGCCTAGCCTTGTAATATGGGCCTTGGATCTGGCCATTTTAGGTTCTTACAAAGTTTGATTGGGAGTGAAACCAAGCTATATCTGAGAAAGTGACTGTTTTGCTCTTGCTGTAAACTAAACAATAGAGAAGTTCTGTGCACTGCTTATCAAGGAAATGATGAGCCAACGTTGGTCTGATTTGGTATTATTGAAACTACTCTAGGTCTGGTCTTACTGAAAGTGTTTGCTTGGGATACTCTTGGCTGATGTTGGATGTGCTGCAATCTTGTTTGCATTAAATATGTGTACATTAGAAAGTTCACTGTTATGTCAGAGCTTGTCCATAGTTGGCATTGTACTTTACATTTCTAGGTTGTTTAGGGCCTTTGTTGCCTATTATCCATTCATTCAAGCCAGGCAGAGAAGCTTTGTTTTTGTTAGTCTTCTCTTCTTGCTTTTCTGGCATTCAATACTGAGATGAAAGTTCTCAATCTGGAGGATTGTGATACTCTCTATCCCACTGCAGAGGGCATAAGTTTACCAGAGATATTCTTTTAAATTTCAACAAGAGAATGGGAAGTCTGACATCATGGACGGTACTGTATTTTTATCAAATTGAAGTTGATATATACGGTAAGTCTATTCAATGAAATCAATGAGACTGAAGGTGAGCCTTCTTCAACTGCCTGGGGAGATTGAACAAATGCTTCTGATAAACTAGAGTTTACTAGTACAAATGGGTACCAAGTAGGACTGAGTGACAACACAGCTTCTGATTTTCTGATGCTGACAGTGGTTGATGGGAAAGTGGCAAACATCATTCATGGAAGAAACAGATATGCCAGTCCAACTCTCAAAAGGGAACTGATCTGTTAGGTCTCATAGGGCAAGCTTACAGTTCCTAAGATGCTGGCCTTCCTTGAGATCATAATAGGCATGAAGCTCATTGTAATTAAGTACTTGGAAGAGTATTGATATATTGATCATGAGTGGTGCAAGCTCTCTTTCTTCAGGTTAATGACTATAAAAGGCAGGTTCTGTTTGATCATGTCATTCCTGCGCTTGGCAAACAAAAACGCCTAATCACATTCATGGATCTCACAATCCCATCTTTGAGTTAAAAGTATCTCACAATGGTATCAATACATATGTCTTGCAAATGATTTAATGTTTGAATTTTTAATTTAAAAAAAAAATTTGAAATTTTTTCTTACTATTTAACATTATTATGGGTGCTCCAGATCTTAAAATTCCTCGCCAAATTTTCCCTTTTGAACTTAGGTAAATGCATTGTTCTTAATTTCAATGTCTGTTATCAAAAGAGTAATATGATATATGACTTACTTAGACTGGAAACCAGGTTTAAGTAAAAATATTAGTTATCATCAGGAAAGGTAGAAATTAGGGATTAAAAAGTTACATATATACAAAAATCATATATGTATTAATAACACATTTTTAAACTAAATATGATTACTTGTATTGTAATAAAATAGGAAAAATGTGACTTTGGCTGGATTCTCTCACATTGGATCAAAATTTATTTCATACTGTTATATTTATTTATTTTACTGTTTTTGGAGAGCATTTCAGCCTCATTTTGTTTTTAGCAATTGGATGTGTCTTTCAGTTACATTTTCTTTTAATTTCCATCATATTAGTGTGATTCATAATAATCGTCTTCTTTTCCCCTCGTCATTCACTACATTTTCTGAACAAAGTAAAAACTGTTTTTATACATTCTTGGCAGGATAAAGTTTCAATTTCATATTTTCATCACATTTTTAATAAAAGTGAAGAAAAAGCAAACAGATCAATATTTTTAGTGAGACATTTTATTTAACATGAAGACTCATAGCACTGACATTCACTTACCTATCTTAGTAAGTTGAAAAACATGTTTTTTGTACAATTCCATTGCAGAACATAAAAAGAACAAGCAAATCCTCAATTTTTCATGGTCCCACATGCAATAAAAGTATATTTATATAAGTTCCTCAGTGACATGATGATAAATAAATATCGCACATCCTTACTTTTTTAGCACTCAAATTATACACAGATAGCCATCAAAGAATTAGGAATAAATCAAAGAGGCACAAAAAATCAGTAGTATATGCACGAAAATAATACACACCTGACTATCTAAGCGATAATTATTTTAATTTGTGACAAGCCTCATTTGTGCATATGATAAAAGTAATAAATATATGCCATTTTTCTTCACCCTGACAAAATCTTGTAAAATTACCATCTCACCACAGAGCTAAACTTTTTGTAAAAATTATTAATGATAGTTTTGCTTTTCATTCTGTTTTCAAAATTTCTCTTAAAAAAAAAGTTGATTATACAAAATGTAAACCTTGTGATTGACAATAAAGGTGGTCTGGTTGTTATCTGACGATACTTACTGTATTTTATAAAGCCACAGATATATGAACATTTCCTAAAAATTTTACACCTATGTCAACAAGAAAACAATTGTGCTAAAAAGACATTAAGAAGTCAAAACAATGTGTAGCCACAAAATTCCTTTGGGAAGGCTTCAAGGCCATATATCAAGCGCGGGGTAATCAAGAACTTGGAATAGACTTTTTTTTACCTTTTTCATTGGACGAGCTCCAATGTTCAGATTTGTATAAAAACAAATCGCAAAGTATTTTAAAATTGTGATATTCCAGAATTTCAATATCAATTGAACAATTTTCTTTTGTAAATCTTTTATTACTAGCCCATGCTAAAATAAATTGTTCAGATCATGGTGGACTGGGTTCAATACATGAAATCACAAATTAAATGATCTTTTTCATTCTAAGTTTTCATTGATAATGATAATGTTAAAAAAAAATAAGATCCCAATTAATTATTGAAATGACTCTTGTTTATTGGCAAATGAATAAGTCATATTCAAATTTTTTCAATGTCACAATTGAGCTTTATCTTACCAAACAAGTAAAAATCATGAGAAACATTAAATAACATCCAAAGCTGAAGATCAAAGAGCCCAGGTAGTACATGCATTCTATTGAGCTACCCTCTGAATATCCTTAACAAAATGTAAACTTTCATTGAACTTTCCATCCTTTTTTGTTAAAATATGATTTGCTACAATATTTCATGCCTTGCAAATGCAATGTTTGGGCAATGAAAGTTTATTGCACAAAGAATAGATTCATTTCATTCTTTGGAAACTTTCAAGAGAAAAAGCTATGATCAAAGATTAAAGGGCAATATTCCATGTTTAATCAATTTCCAGATCAAATTTACTTACTTGAAGGATTCTACGACATGTACAAAAATGATCAAAACTGTTTTTATCTATTTTATTTTGATACTTATATTCTCTACAACCTCGACTTGCCTTGGAAAATCTAGGTCCCAGGCTTGAGAATGTCTTTTTAAGGCCCATTAAGGCTCGAGATGGGTCCTCCTGAGTTGTGTAATTTGATTTTAAGTCTCAAGTTTTAAGCAAATTCTTATACCTTTGTTTCCCAAAGAATCATAAAGAAAGAAGATGGCAGCTTTTTGCCATTACTATCACTCAGCAAATTATGGCACTAGGAGTGGGACCTTGTATTGCAAAGCCAATGCTCCACGGCACAAGTTATCTGTTGCTAAATCATTCATTGTTGTAAATATATTTGTGCGGTGACCTATATTTTTAGGCTCATGTTCGAAAACAATGTTTTAGAGCGATAGGGCTTCAGAATTTAAAAAAAAAGAAAATTAATTTTTAAGCTTGCCCATTTTTTAGCATCTCATACAATTATACATTTTTTGTCATGTCAAAAAGCATCAAACCCCAAGGCAATAAAAAAAAAAAAAAACAATTGGTGCTTTTGTGAAGAAACCTGCACCTCTGCAAGATAACTTTCCCTAACTTAAAACATGTTTTTCTCAGTTTCCCATTCCCCACCCTTTTGTTAGATTTCGAGTCATATGTAAGCTAAGATATTTAAAAAATTTAATCTGTTTTTTTTTTAGGGAATTGATAGGGCTTTCAGATCATATGCAAATCACAATTTCTCCAATCTAGTCATTGAGCCTAAAAAATTGCAGGCCACCCCACATTTTTTTTCATTTTTCTAGATTTTGCTAAACCCATACTTTTGCCTTTAAAATACAATAATCAAATAAAGACAGAAAAGAATAGGTAGAATTTGTGTGCAAGCAGCTCCTATGAAGTTTAAGAGATGGGTATGCTTAGCAGACACTGACAGAAAACTGGTCCTTAGTTGCACAAGATTAGCAAAAGGAGGTTGTTGTATGAAACTAAGAAAAGGACTATGAGCCTGGACCGCAACTAAGTAAATAGTGGCAGAGCTTCTTTATTCAAAGAAGTATCACTAATATCAGTACAGTTGGTGTTAAACTTTGGCTCTGATTACAGGAGAGACCTATGAAATCTATAGCTCGTATTATTGACATTGTTGGTTAATAGCTGAAATTCATTCAAATAAAATCTAGAAATGGGATACCACAAAAGTTTTGTAAAGTTGTGGTCTGTTCAATGTTTTATAGATTTCAAGAAAGGAAGTGGTTTTGTACAGATGAGGGCAGATTGTTTGGAAAATTAGAGTTATGAATTTGGCATAAAAATATAAGACATAAAGATGCAAAGAGGGAATCACCAGGGATAAAAAATGATTTCACTTTTCAGGAGAGGCACTTTGTACCTAGCCATGCTCCACTGAGTCAGTATAAGATCTCAGAATCCAACATGAATAATATAACGAAGCTAGAGTCCCTCAGCATGTGAAATGAGCACTAAAAAATCTCTACATGAAGATTCTGTTATAAATGAGTCTAATTAAATAAATATTTTCCTTTCAAAAAATGAAATATGAATTAACTGCTTTGTTCAGTTTTGAATGAACTAAAGGTGCCATTTTTACAAAGACGTTTTTATATTTAAAGCAAAGCATTTTTTGACACTTAGAAATGGTAAGAACTGCATGAAACCTCCATATTTGTCTAAACACAAGTTATGTTTTTGAAAAAGAAGGGAAAATAAAATTTGAATTCTCTTTTTCTAGATACAAATTCTTTTAAGTGACTCTTTTGGATTGGTATGAGGCAAATATGCTTGGTGTTCATGGCTGAGTTTGTTATTTTCATAAAATGCACAAATGGTATTAAGAAAACCATACTCCTCACTAGGCAGCAAGAGACCTGCATAATGAGCTACAAAAAGAATTACTTATGGGTGACTTCAATTTCATTTAACCAAAAACTCATTAGCTTCTTTCTGACACATGAAAATGACTTACAAGAAAAATTTGTAAAAGCTAAGGATATTCCTTAATATTTTAAAAGCTAGGTGTTTAAGATTCATAAGGGCTTATATCAATTAATAGTAAAAATAATTATGAGGTCATGTTTCCATTGTAAAGTCAAGAAAAAGTTCTTTAGAAAAGGCATAATGTCTCAATAGTGTACGCATATATCATATATTTTGTGACTACTGCAATGAATCCTTCCTAGGTGTTTTGATACAAAATGGACTTTGTTATAACACAACAATTATCATCAAGATACAGTCCTTGAATCATTAGATAAATCTCAGACCATGGAAATCATATCCATCTTCCAAGCTTACTAACTTGTTCAATTGCACGCAAAAGTGGAATCATTTTTGCTCCAAATAAAATAATCTATGCTTTTTAATAACTGACCTAACTAACTTTAAGTTTTAACCTGTAGCAGTTCTTTCCTCAACTCAGAATGAGATTCTGTATCAAGCCTAATGTGGACAAAAGAAAAAAGCATTGAGCTTATTAATGGACAAAAAAAAAGGTTAAGAATTAATTATGCAGTATGAGCAAAAGAATTGATACTAAAACAACCTTTCTATAGCAGACTTGAAATTCAAGCTTAAAATTGAGATTAAAAATCCTGTGCATAACAAAAACTCAAAGGGATGATTAAAAACAACAAGATACTCGTTTGTGGTCTATTCCTCCTCTCCCTCCCCCTCCTCAAAGCACCGACTTGTTTTTTAAATGTAAATGAAGGTGGGAGAATTATAATAGAGGCTGAGACATATAATTTTCATGATAATTAATTTATTTTTTTTTCTTTGTACAATCAATAACGAAAAAAAAATCCATGTAATTATTAATCTGAAAATTGAACAAAGCTCATTTTATTTTTGCACAGACAAAACAAAATAGATAAATGCAATTTCTAAAATATTCCCTACTATTTATTTGCAACTTACATTAGAGTCAAAACATAAGAAATAAAATACAAAAGCACTAATAGTATCATAAATTACAAATTTACAATCTCTGTGTACAGTACAAGTGTATCACACACCTGTTTCACCTTTGTTGCTAATTTTAGCACCAACACAGGTCTCAATTTTATAAGAGAGCAAAAAAACAATTTTCATTAACTTACAAATTACAATCTTCAGAACAGCATACAGCAAAAAGAAATTAAATAAGTTGCCAGGGCTTGACAACTATGGTCTAGTTCACTCATGTCAAAATGCTTGGGAAAGCTTCATGATGGTTGGACTGTAAGAAATTTCACTTACATGTAACATGAAATATAGAAAATAACTAAATTGGTCTGAGTTATGGCTGTCTTAGATATAAAAACTTTACTGTAGTTTCAGCACCATATTCTCCTGTTTTACCAAAATTCTTTTAATAACTTCCATACTCATTGAAATATAAAGCTGAACCTCACCAGCATTTGACATTTCAAAACAAGATTGTAGTGTTGTCCAACTTAAGAACTGAATAGTATTGAAATTAACTGCATTTAATGAAAAATTATCAATTTTGGTTTTGCCAATTTTTTTAGCCTTTATTCAATGTAGCGGATTTTTTATCAACTTTTTTCAATTAAAAATAAATACTGAAAAAGTGAAATCAGTACTTGTTCCCAGTTCTGCAGTTTCTCTAAAAAGAGAATGAGCAAATGTTGAATGGCACAACTAAAACAAAGTGTACAAGCCGAGTCCACATCACTACTGAATTCATAGCACACTTATATCAGCAATATTGCACTTAATAATAAAAACATGTAATTTCATTGAAATAAATATGCTATGTGAATACTAGGGTAAGATTCTTAAGCCAATTCCTTTCTTGTTCACTTCAGACTTTGATCATAGCCCAGCCACTGCTTTCAGTAAATATATACCTTGAAAAGCTTATGCATCAAGGAAGAACAAATCAGGCCATCAGAGTTACTATGAAATGGGGAAATATCTTTAAAAAGAAATGACCTGTCAATCGCGATGTACCACAGCAAAACCTGAACTTCCTTTCCATGGACTTTGAAATGATTTTGCATTGGAAAAAGAAGCAACATAGAACATCAGAAATACTATTTGGAACAAATGCCTTAAGAAAGACCAGTGGCTTGTGTCATTGCAGATGGAATAGCTTTCATCATTTCTTGGACTTCTTGGAGGACTGAAATTTAAGTAAAGTGCAGACATGAAGTTTATCATGTTTGAATCAAAATTCATTAAAAAAAAAAAAAAGTACAGATCAAAAGCTATTTATAAAACTATCTGTTCCCATACTCTGCCTCAATTATGAAATGCAAACATGTAAATATATAGACTTAAATGTTCACACACAGCCTCACAGCACATGGACCGAATTTTTTTAATATACCATAATTATGCTTTCAACTGCTACGGCAATAGTCTCACATT
Organism: Elysia crispata; assembly: GCA_033675545.1. Classification (NCBI taxonomy): domain Eukaryota; kingdom Metazoa; phylum Mollusca; class Gastropoda; family Plakobranchidae; genus Elysia; species Elysia crispata. Next base: position 269,360 of record JAWDGP010002410.1, on the reverse strand, counting down.
GTGCAGTCACCATTTACTTCATCTCTCGTTAAGTATGTGTGGATTTGTGAAACAACTTTTTGAGTCATTATAATTAAACCAAAAAAAAAGGCCATCAGTCTCTAGATCTAGTACCATTACAAACATGACAAAGTGTGAAGGGAAGAAGAAATTTAGTAAAATGGCTAGATATATGACTGTATCCAAATCTAGTAGAAAAGTTGAGGAAATTCTCTTTTGAATTCATAACAAATGCAAAACACAACAAACAAAATGCACAAGATATCTTTTATTAATTTGGCTTATTTGACAAAACACGGTGTCAAAAAATTTTTGGCAAACATCGAATTATACTATAGCCCAATTTTTTAAAAAATCATAAAATAAAAGTTCAAAAGGAAATGCCTTTTTGCTTTATGCATCTTTTTATACTATTTAGATCTGCAGTATGTGTAAAATGTTGACAATGTAATTTTAGGAAGTGTCTTCTTAGATTTCTGGACATAACCTCAAAAAAACCTCCATCTTTAGTTAATGTTGACTTGAAAAAGGCTCAGTCTCAAGTGAGTCAAACTATGCTTTCATTTGAAAATATAATACATTTATACAATTTTAACATTTGCAAAATTCAAAGGAGCTCTACCAGTTGGGTACATATCACATCAGATAAATACTAGCCTCACCTTAGATGAGGGTGCTGATCGGAGAGTTAATTGCTGCTTGAGTTCGTCTATCTCATCTTTCTGCTGCGCAAGCTTCTCATTCATTCCTGCAAGATGTTCACTCATCATACTCAGCTGACCCTCATAGCTACGGCTTGTTGTCTGAAGCTCATCCTGATATGAAAGGTTATATCACATTAAAAAGAATTTGAAAATCATCTATTTCTTCCGAACAAATTTGCACAGAAAATTTGTTATTGTAGCTTTTCTTCCATAACAAGTGTCAGATCTTTTTTTGACAGACATTCAATTTCCTTTTCTCAAAAAACATTTCAACAAACAAAATGACATTAAAAAGCTCTACGATCTCAGAAGATTTTATTGATGCCCTGAAAAGCCACTGTTAATTTTTCTGAAAATTTCAGATAGATTTAAAATAAACAATAGGTTCATATTTAAAATGAAATGATAAAAACGATTCAAAACTTAAAAATAGCGCAGTGCAAAACTAATGTCTCACCTTTAAATGTGCTAGACTCTGGTTTGACAATTTAAGCTCATCCTGTCCTATTTCTTTCTCTTTCTCTGCTATCTTGAGCTGCTTTTGAAGGGCTCTGACCTGCAAAATGAGAGTAAACATTGTCTGAATATGAAGATAAATTCAACTACAAGGCCTTGAAGGTAGAATGTGGTATTAAGCATTGCAAAGTTTCATTTATTATATATCATTACCATTTTCAAGTATAGACTTATTTATATTATATCTGAAAATACTTTGCCATAGTTTAGGAAAAACCATCATTTTACAAAGATGCTCCAAGAGATGTCAAGTGGTAACTTTATAAATTGGTATACCTTTCAAAAAACAGGGCATTCTTTCACATTATTTGGAATATTAATACACGCTAGTCACACGGCTTAGTCAGGATTTGTACCTTTTTGACCAATTTACCTCCCTGTTTACATAATCAGTAATTATAGATGCAAAGTTTGCCAGGCATACAATATCATAAGTTGATAATAGCCCTTACTGTGTCAAAAAAAATCTGCGAAAGAATTTATGTCAGTTCGATTATTATTGGTCTTGATAACTCCCCTTTGATGAACTCGTACCAAAATTATGAGGGAAACATATAACAATAACAGAGAAAATGTGACTTCGAGATAAGCAGAAGGATTTCTTTTAACTCCTCTGAAAAGAATCTAATTGATATTAAATAAAGACTGCATCATTTGTAGCTATCTTTTTTTTTTGTTGTTCCCATGGACTAGTAAAGTCAGTTTTGCCCTCAATTTTATGTCAAAATTAACATCTAACACCAAATTTTATTAGGAAGAATTAATATGAATTGATAGATTTAGCAAACTATATTTCACAGAGCCTCTAAATGATAAAAATTGCATGAAACTATCAGAATTCCCCTAAGAGATATTTCACTTATTCACTCTATAACAGATCACGCTTTAGAGGAATTAATCTTCTTTCAAATGCTTTCCAAATCTGAAATTCTAACACCAGACTCATTATGACTGATTGCAAGGCATGGTATTATTATTATATGAAATTTCTATTTCTCTTGTACCTAATCCAGATGAGTTAATGTCTTGCATAACCTATTGAAAGGTGTTTATATTCAGGAAAATGCCTTTCTATAAGCTTATAAATGATAGCAATTGCATGAACTAACAAGATACATAATAGATTGTTCATTCTTTAGAAATAATAAGACATACTTTCAAAAGTTGTATTTCCAAATTTAAAATTACTATATCTGTCTCACTATGACATGTTGCAAGATGATTGCATGAGTTCCAAAACTTTTGATTATCTTTTGAACCATTTCAAGTGAATGAAGAGTCAAATAATAACCTAGCTCAGTAAAAAAAAATGCACTAATCTAACAAAAACCAGTTCTTAGAAGGGAGTAGATATTACCTCTGCGTGGAAATTGACTGTTTTACTATCAGCTTGCTGTAGCTTAAGAGTAATGTCATTGATCCTGGAGCTATAGTGCGCCATGATGAGTTGTTCCCGTGTGTCTTGGTCATTCTTAGTCACACTGCTAGTCTCTAATTGGCCCAACTGGAAACAAAACAGTAAACAAAAAGGATATTTCACAAAGTATGAGAGGTACTTGTACATTTAGTATTTTACTTTATGTAAATTGTAAACAGCAATTCATTTTTACATGAATGACTCAAGAAGATGGCAGTCCATCTATGCACTCATATGATAAACCTTTGCCTAAGAACATAAGAAAGTTATCATGTAGATCATACTGTTACAAGCCATCTACCTTTGTAAAAATCTCTTGAGGCAGATGGGAATGAGTTAATCATAAATTAAAATTTTCATAAGCAGTAATTCTCTGGCCACGATGCGTGTTCATCACAGGCCTCTATCCAAGCTGGGACTGAATCTAGTTAGGAAAGCCTTTCCAATATAGAAAATATTCCAAAGGTTCAATTCTGAAATTTTCCTCAGTGATTGGTGTAGACTTGCCGCCCCAAATGAAAGTTGTATATATGTATCTATATATAAGAAACCATTTCAATGTTTACGCCAGTCTTCTTATTTTTTTTTCAAAACAAATTTCATCTTTCAGGTCGTGTCCACGAAAGTACCTACAATTTAATTTTTCAATTCAGAATCACCACAAAGTTCCCTTTCGGTTTGCCCATGAGAAAAGACAGTAGAAGTTATTTCAAAAGGAATAATGCATAGATTTTCTGAGTTATTCAAACTAGCACTCTCTTACCATGGTAGTATCAATGTAGTGGCCACTGTTGACAGAGTCAGATCGCCTATTAGAATCAGATGGAGCTTGTAGTCTCTCAATATGATCCTCTAATGAATTAGACACATCAGCACTGCTAACGCCACTTGAGGAAGTTACAGATGCTTTCTCTAGGTCTTTCTCCAACTGCTTCGTTTTCTAAATAAAAAGACGAAGTATTAAAGAAAAATTGTAAAAAAAATAAGGAGAAAAAATAAATAAATGGCAACTACATAGCTACATGACACAACAAGCAATAAAATATATAAATATGTAATATATTATTTAAACAATAATTCAGATTTATTGACTATAAAAGAATGAGAAAGATATTCTTTTGATCAGCAGAGCTATATTTGTTTAAACAGCAGCTTTGATATATCTATATCTATATCTATCTCTCTCTCTCTCTCTCTCTCTCTCTCTCTATATATATATATATATATATATATATATATATTCCTTACCACTTGTTCATTTTCAAACTTGATTTTGAGCAGCTGGAGCTCCAGAATGTAGTGCTCTTTCTCCTGCTCAAGTTTAGTGAGCTTTTGTTGGAACATGGACAACTAGAAAAAGCAGTAAAGAAAAAACACAAGTTCAGTAAAGTGAACCTCGGAGACACTAGGAAAAAAATTATTTATAAACCTCAACTTTAACAGAAACAACAAGAGAAACAAATATTTAAGGGAGTTTTTTTTTTTTTTACTTCTGTTCAAAGATGGAGATCGTTTGTGGAGCATGTAAATTTAAGTGCTGAAGAAAAAAAATTATATGATCTTTCTTCAGAACATGATAAATTTTATTTACACATCATTTGAAGGAATTTGCAACCACATCAAGTAGAAAAAATGGTTTACAATACCCTTTGAAAAATACATGAAAACAATTTAGTCTATACCAATATACCTGTTTTGCAAGTCCTTCTTTGCTTTCTGCAGAACTATACAGAGTTTTTCTGTTTTGGACAGCCACACAATGGGGTACAGATTCTGGAATGGGCTGCAGGGGAAAAAATAAAACTATTTGGCATATAAAAAAGTATTTTTAAGTACTCTCCTCAGACATTTAAGCGGTGTTAATTTTTTAAAATATTGATTATGATTATTTGGATTTTTAAGGCATGGCTGCTTCCAATGACACCCAAACCAGTTGCCATGCTTAATGAATCTGAAGAACTCAAAAGATTAAAGAAATAAGGATTTAAGCTTGATTTCTTCAAACCTTTGAAATAGACGACAAATAGTGAGCAGCCCTCTGTCTAAATGTGTTGACTGCAGGATGCGATCGAGAGACATTCGCACTATCATCCACACTAGCACTACCCCCACGAGTTCTGTACCCAGCAGGTGTTGTGAAGAAATCAAGATTTCCTGACAAGAAAGCCGCCATCTGTCATAACATAACATTCACATGAAGATAAAGAAACAATAAAAAAGATCAGAATAATAAATGTACATAAGGTCAAAAAGAATGTTGTTTACAGCTCTATTACATTTTAACCATGAAAAAATCTGGAACTGGCTCTAAACATCAACGATCTTGATAAGTTTTACACCATAAAACATGAGCTCAATTATCAATTCATATATCTGGGCCAGTAATCAATCACAATTTGATGACTGTATTTGGAAAAGCCCAATCTATTTTGATGTATCCTCTGAATCATTTGGCAAATTGTAATGAACCTCCCTAAATATAAATTCATAAAAATACAAATGAATAAAAACAAGTGGCTGGAGCATTGGTTCCACACCACAAGAAAATCTTGATTCTATAGTATATCTAGATCTAAGCTAGGTAGCCATCTAAGGTTCTTTATTTCATCATTAAATAGGCTCTGGTTAACTGTAGTAAAGGTTTCTGCCACAGGAGAAGTTTACTATTGCAAAGGAAGTGGAACTAGAACCTAATTAACAATAGCTTTAAATCAAATTATCTGCAGACAATTTTTCTCCTGAAGCATAAGAATTTCGTTTTAACTAGGTTTTTTTTGTTTTTCTTTTACTTTGAGTCCATATCTAACAATAGTTTGAGAAAGTATAGAATTAACTGTTTTCTGGTATTCTTCATGAACATGATTTACGTGGTTGATTCAAAATTTGAACATAATTTTTTTTAAATTAATAAACACAATTTTTTCTACAGTATGCTTTTTGTACTTGCCTAAAGGTTTCTCTCTATGTTTTAAAAGCATTCACATATGGGTTTTGAAAAATTTTAAAAGCATTCATGTATTGATTTTGAAATATGTAACAAAAAAAAATAAAACTGGATAATACATGTTTTTGAATACTGAGTGGAGAGAATAATCAAAGTACAAATTGGTGATATCAAACTGTCCATGAAGTTTTGGAAATAGAAATAAGCACTTCTCAGAATGTCAAAACAGATTCAAATGATCACTATTCAGTGCCAATAGAGTTCTCCAGTAATATTGCAACATCACCTTTCCAGTATTAGTTACTAAAGATATAAGAGAGGCAACAACGCATTCATCTGTTCTCTTCAGTTCCTTTGTCGCTGTTGGAAGCTGGTGCTCTAAAGACACTTTAGAATTGTAGTGTTTTGAGACCTCTGAAAAAGAAACGAATAAATAGAAGTTGATGAACAATAAAATGAGGTATAAAACAGAAACCGAGAACAGAGAAATCATGGTTATGGACTGACTAGCTGAGAGTACAAAAAATTCAGATAGATGTATCTTTTGAGCCTCCTTAAACAGAGCATCACAAGTTCATACAGAAATCCATGCACAAGTCTCTTCCAAACATTGTCAAAACTCAGATTATGAATCTAGATCCATTGAAAATAATTTGTTAAAATATTTATCACCATATTGTGACAGCTATAACAATAGGTGTTGGCTGCTATCTATATCTATGAGCAGGTCACCTTTTGGCATGTAAAGTGTATCTGTAAGTATATTAATTGAGTAATACCTTTGATTGCTGTATGTAGATCATCCATTGACTTGCTGAGACCAGTGAAAAATTTTGCATGTGATGCTCGAGGATGATTTATGCCCTGAGAGCCTTTTAAGGAAAGAAAATAAAATGTAACAAATACTGCACTTTAGTATGAGAGCAACACTCAGGTGATGAGATAGCAAACACTAATATTTTGACAACAGAAATATTAACTCTTTGAATCCGAGCGGCCGATCTAGTTTTAGTTTTGGACAAGTGGCCGTAGCCTGCGGACCCTAGATAGACTCTTTATAGAGGCTTTTATTTTACCACCAATTTCAAAATTTTATAAAAAAAAAAAATGAGTTTCAGACACACAGAATTTTTTGTTTTCTATAAAATTTATTCAATTACCTTCAATATGATATGCTACAGTATATAATATCTATTCATAATAATTACACTGTAAGGAAATAAAATTAACAACTCCTGTACTGTAAAACGCTTCCTTTTCAGGCCTCCTTCCAAATGTGAATTTGGGGCACGGACTCAAAGAGTTAAGAGAAATTCTGAAACCTTCTTTCATTTCTCTTTTTTCATCTCCGTGAGATTAACTATAAATACAATATTTAAAACCACCAGGTTAGTTTGATTTTTTCCACACAACTATCCCTATTCTCTGTATTCGTCTCTCTCCCTTTCCCTTTTCACAATATCAGAAAAAACTTCATCAATATCATCAAAGCAACACTACCTACTTTGAGTTGCAAGAATTGAAACATAGGTGTCCATCTTGTTAAAAACAGCATTGAGTCTTTTCAATGACTGGAGCAAGTCTTTGTTCTTGGATTCCAATGAAGCGGTACATGAAGAAACAGCATTTTCTGCCTCCAGACTGTTTAAGTGCAAAAGAAAAACAAAGTATTCATGATTGTTTTCATATGGGCAAATTCCTGTACCAGGGTGCAATTAACCTGACCATCGATAAGCACAACAATTAGAGTTGTTTCGTTTTCTCTCATGACAGCATTATTCTTAATTACAAATAGAATTTCATGACAAGTGAAAGCAGTGTTTCTTGCAAGTAAAATGATAAAAGAGCAGAATTATGCATATTAAAATTAATGACAAGAATATGACTTAAAAAAAAAGGAATTGTGAGTAGAAAAAACAAAAGAAACAAAGGCAGATGAGGGAGTTGATAGGAGTAAGGTAGGGAAAAAAAAGAAGAAATAGAAATGGGAGAAAGAGAGAGAGAGAGAGAGAGAGAGAGAGAGAGAGAGAGAGAGAGAGAGAGAGGGAAAGAGAGAGAGAGAGAGGGAAAGAGAGAGGGAGAAAGAGAGTAAATTACAAAATGGTAAAGGGAGAGAGAATTAGATAGATAGAAAGCGAATAGGATAAGACAGAAAGACAGAGCAGAAGAGAGAGGGTCAAGACACTTTTAATTAAGCTACAATAGAAAGGGAAAGTGAGACAAGGATAAAGGCTTAAAAAAGGACTGAAGATCAAAACATATTACCTAGAGACATAGTAAGGTAAAAGTTTGTTCATATAGACAACCATATAAGTGAAGTGCTTGGCAAAGTCTTGAAGTTCTGAGGCTGTTTCCTGTGAAAATTGAAGGAAAAAAGACTTTTCATAAAAATGCATTATTCAAAAATCATGAAATAATTGTAGAAAAAAAAGCGGATAAATATATTTGATACATGCTACAACTTTCAGGATAAAAAAAAACATAAAAAAGGTAAGCAAAACATGTTGATCAATTCTCTAAAGGCAGACTGTGTTTGTGAACAATTTTCTTTGAGTTTCATCGACTGCATCAAATTAAATTTTAATGGTGGTAGACCTCAATAATGGCATCTCATCGTTTTCAAGATTTGTGCTTTTGAGTTTGAATTTTAGAAACCTTATTAAAATTACAGCTGCTTACCAGAATAGTCAAAGAATCATCTTGAAGATTTTCAGCAAACTGCCTCATCGACTGATCCACAGGCCTCAAGTAAATCATGTTCTCATGAAGATATTTGCAAAACTGGAAAAAAAAATCAAACCAGTACAACATCAATTTTTCAGAATGTAGGTGAACAATTGGCTAATTTTGAACCATATTGTCTATAAGAATTGTTATTCTTGAATATAAAATATCAAAAAAATAAAAAAAAAGAATTTTTAACAAAGTAAAGTATATGTAAGAACTGAAAAAAGTCTCTATCTAAAAACTGTTTTTGCCACATTTAGTATATAAAAGATGATATTATGACAAATTTTTTTTTCACTAACCAATTCTGGAAATTTGATGTCAAATTTATCTATGTACATTAAGACTGACACTTTTCTATGAGCTCCTCAGTATTGAAAAGTGCAGAGAAAAATATAATTTACCATTGAGAGGCTCCATTCTATTTTTTTCCAGTGTCCTGACACATCCAGAGAGTATGACTTGATTCCAAATAATTCTTTCTGATGCCACCTGAGGCATTCATAAGCTTATGAGGTCTGAGGTGTTTGTAACCTTTGTTTCATTACTTGGAACCCACAACTGTTTCTTTCTTTTCCTAATAAATCTTCATCGTGCAATCTCAAATCTGCTAAAATTGAGTGGCTAGTTATCTCTTAAAACAAAAACCTCAGTTATTCAATACTTTATAGCAGTGTTCTGTTTTACAGAAGAAAACATGATAAATGAAATGGAGGATTCATGGCTAATTCAAATTCATTGTGGCTGAGCAATGTGGGATAAACACTTTTTGTGATATCACTAAAAAGTTTTTTGTGCTCCTAGGTGTAGGTCTTTTTCAAAAGTTCGCATTCAATTATTTCCAATCATGATAACTTTGCAATCTGAAAAGACTTTTTCATAACAGGTTTGAGCCAAGCTTTTCCAAATTGGTTTGCAATTTGAAAATGGCGTTAGATGTTTTGTTCAAAAAAAAAAAAATTCTGTCATTGGCAGCTTCTGTAAATCCACCTCTGCTGATTCAATAGTTACTAATTTTTTTTTTCAATTGAACTTTTTACTTAGACTTAAAAGGAACATGGACAATCATCACACACAAGCATTTTACAATCAAGAACCATTCAGGTCTGTCTTCCAACACAAATTTAACTTACATTTATGTTAAGAGGACTGATGGGCTCAGTAACACCATCAGCTGGATATATCTTTGATCGCTGCTCTGTGTAAGTGAAGAAATTTGACAAACCCTGAACAAGCTCCCCAACTAAGTTTGTTCCCTGTGTAATGAGCTCTTTGGCACGAAGTTGATGTCGCCTATCATGAGTTGGAAGGTTGTATCCATTTAAATCTTTAATTTCTGTTGAGACCATAAAAAATAACTTTACTATTTTACATGATGCAATTCATTGATCCCAAAAATAAGGAAATTTAATTTTAAAGATTTTAGAATAAATATATTATCATTTGAGACATACAGAGGTTTAAAAACAAAAGCATCATTAAATAATTTATTCTTTTGAAGTTCAGAAGGATACATGCCCGTGAGAAATATTTCATCAAATAATAAAATGATATTAAAAGGTTTTCCTTTTTTTCCCACTGGATTCTGCAGCCTTTAAGCAGTAAATGTGCAAAGAGCAGAAAGTAATTGTTTGTGAAAAATATTACACAAGTAATTGATAGGATGATTGGTATTATTAGACAAATTAAGGTTTCATTTTTATTTTGTTATTTTTTCTTGATAAATAGTTTTACTCTGTACCACTTTGATGGCAAATGTGTATTTCTCTCTTTTTTATCAAGACTATGATAATGATTGAAGTTAATTGACAATATTCAGGAATCAAAACCATAATAGAAATTGAAATGACTACTGCCCGTTTTTTTAAACCTAGAACAATGTAAAATGCACAGATGACAAAAAGTTGGGAGGAGGGGGGGGGGGGGGAGGTTTGCCCAAAGCATGAATTTAGTTTACACAATTTTCTGGTAGCAAAATCATGTCTTCATTGAATAAAATTAAATGTAAAAAGCGACTCACTTGTGTCAATAAATGGCAACTTATCCTGAATAGTTTTTGTTGCTACAACTAAACGACTGTGTAAGTTTTTCTCCACTTCATTCAAGTTTTGTTCCCTGCAGAACATAGACATGTTGCAAGGTTAGCATAATGGCATAAAAAACAGAAAATCATCTCATAAAACCAGAGAAAATGTAAGATATCCATCTTTCACATAGTTGCTCAGTAGCAACATTAAAATTTTTAGTTTACTCAAATTCTATAATTAATTTTATCCTCATTCGTGTGTATGCAGATTTGTAATTTTTTTCCCCAGGATTTGAATCTGAGTATGCTATTATGCTTGAAGACAATTTTAATCATTTTCAAATGGTTTGAGCTATTATTTGTCCTTAAATAATTTGATAAGAAAACAATACTAATAAGCTTTTCATCACAAAACAATGCAAAACCAAAAATTTAATGTAAAATAAGTCATACGCTTTTTCATATCTCCCTCTAAATTCCTTTAAATCCGACTCCAGAGTTTGCGCTTTGACCTGAAAAGCAATTTGAAGAATGGCTTTGAAAACTGCAAACATAATTAAAAAATCAAATATTTTTTAAAGAGTGCATAGTTTCCAAATCAATGCTCTATATTTGTAAGTTTCAGTGCATATTTATCATCACAAGAAAAGAGAGTGCTTTAAAACTAAATAAGGTTGCTCAGTACAGTACTTTTTTTTTTATTTCTGTTTATAATGTAAACTTATTTTTCAACAGAAAAAGCTGTACCACCAGTAGTTTTATGGAAATCTCATTAATTTGATAAAGTATTGGAAGTCAGGGGCATTTAATTTACTATTTGAGGGATAACCCGAGCGCCTTTTTAATAAAAGAATGTCTGTAACGTCTTAAAGCACTAATAAGATGAGAATCCCACCTCTGAAAATAAAACAGCCAGGCAGGTTAAAATTGGTATTTCACAGTCTTATGCAAGTGAATCTCATTTTTCACAGAATTAGCCCTTGGTTGCTATATCCTGTACTTCTGGTCAGACCCCATTTGAAAAATAAAAGCCTAGATTTTGAAGGTTACAATTGTTTTCAGTAAATACTACCCCCTTGTCATCAGTCAAAGGCAGGTGATGGATGGATCTTTACCTTTGATGTGTGTCCCTGTACTGTATGTTAACAAAGACTGTGAACTCACAAAACAAAAATTTCTCACACATATATTTTACATTTCTAGATCAGTAATGTTTCGCATATATATTTTTTTTTTTCCTTTCATAAACATACAAACACTAAAGCTGCCATCCTAGGCAGATCACATAAGAAGATAATTAAAGCCACTACGTGTAGACTGATTGTAACAAGCCAATTTATTATTGTAATATAGCGAAAAATACCTCACAACAGCTTCAAAACCATTGACAGAGAATATGCTTCATTGGACTTTATAATAAACAAATGCTTCACTATGAAATGAAAGAATGAGAGAGAGAGAGACAGAGACGCACAGACAAAGACACTGGTAAGAACATCTGACACTGTTGTGAGTTTGAGGAGTTCTTACAATGAGGTTTTACAGCAGTTGTGTGTATATATGTGTACATGCTTTTACATATTTTGCTGTATAAGTATTAAAAGAGAGAATTTTTTACAGCAGATTCCATCTATTCCATAGAGCCATTCTTAACCTGATACTCATTCCTTGATCCTATTTAATTATTTTTAGTTCATCAACAATTCTGACTATAATTTTTCAAAATGTTTGAAATACACATAAAAGCTACAAAATGTAGTAATGGCCTTAACTGCACCTACTGTTGCATTAGTGAGCAAAATTGTTCATTTATTCAATTGCAAGCTCAGTGCTATCTTATCGTATCTTCATTTTGAGTAAAACCAGTTTGAATGTTTGCAGGCTCACTTTGACTAGGTTAAATCCCCAAATGCTTTATCTGTATATCAGGCAAATTAATAATTCACAAGGCAAACCACATTATTTTTATCCCCTCTTAAAACTGGGACAGAATCTTGAGTGGCGCAAACAATAAGACAGCCCTGAACTCATGCAATGGTGGTGGTTGAATTTTATATGAATTTTTAAGCAAGATAACATACCCATTGGCTAAAAAAAAAATAATAATAACGTGATCAAACAAGGGTAGCTCAAGTATCTTTTCAGATGACTGAAGTAAGGAGAATGTAACTGAATTTTAATTCAAAGACAACTATAGCTTGCGGATCAGCAGTAATGGAAATTGCTGCAAAAAAGTTTAGTTTTATAAGAGCTAATCATTGTGCAACAGGTTTATAAAATGTTACATGTGTTATTTCAAATTTTTTTCCTCTGTTTCAAGCGGCTAAACAAAGAGTTAATGTACCTCCAACATAGCTTTTTCCTCTTGCAACTTGTCTATTTGCTCTTTGGCTCTTTGCTGAGCTGCATGTATAACCTCCTCATGCTGACCTTTCGACTCCTCTGAAGCTTTCAGTTGTGCCTTGATGAAAAAAAGAAAATAAATCCGTAAAATGGAACATATTAAATTCACATTAAATGCACCAATATCAGTTGCAGTTTAAAGCCATCTTGCATGTGCAAAAATTTTACAGACAATATGGAATTATTCTGTTGAATCCTTATAACTTTCTCTAAATCTCTAAAAATGAGACAATATTGGCAAAAGAGTAAAAACAGTAACTTAATCTCATAGGTAATTAATGTACATGATACGCTTTTAGTCTTGCAGTCATATGCCAAGAATGCAAAGCTTCTTTTTCTTTTTTTTTTTATTCAGAGGAGATTAATTGCTCGGATACCTTTAAAGAAAATTTTTGTAAATAAGAGCTGTAAATACAGTTTTTAAGATCACCTCAAAAAGAGTAGAAAAAAAAAATTAGAAAACAGAATAAGAAAGATAAATGCCAACCTGTAACTGCCTGACTTGAATGTCAAATTGTGTAGAAACTTCCTGCAATTGCTTGTGAAGCAGGGCATTTTCCTCAATCTTGCCCTGCAATTCTTCATTAAAAACATTCGAGCCTCCATTGTGAGCTGCACCTCCTCTATCTGGAGTACTAGGCTCAGAACCTTTACCCTGCATAAGAATGGTTACACATAGGTAATTTACATGCCTGCCTCTGACAGCTTTGCTTAATGTTTAAAAGTTTTCAAAAGTCAACTTTGATAAAGTTTATTAATCCAAGGATGTACAATATTCATAAAAAGATCTGATAATTAGTCATATATATATTTGAAGGTTCTCACCATTGAATTACTAATATTCCTTTTGGTTCTGGATCAAACTTAAGAAACATTTAAAAAAAAAAAAAAAAGAGAGAGAGAGAGAGAGAGAGAGAGAGAAAAGCATTGAATAATAAAGTTTCATCCTCCCATTATCCAAAAAAAAAAATATATACATATATCACAGATTGAGAAATGGAGAACCACCAATTTTTTCCTCATCACTTGCACTCTTTGAGAATCTGTCACTATGGGCGATAATACTTTTTTTAAAAAACACAATTTCCATATTCAATTACTCAGTTAATTACAAAGATATTTTATAGAAATACAATGTCTCTAAAAATACAATTTAATTAACTCTACAAATCAATTTGCAAGCAGACCTCCAAGAAACAGTGTTTAAAATAAAAAAAAAAACATCATGAATTTCATAAGATCAGGCAAGGACATGCAGAGTGTTTTGTATCTGCTTCAATCCCATCATATTTTTTTTCAAGTACTATTACTGCTTTCAGAATTTTTATAATTTTGATGTTAATACTAACTCTAAGTCTTGTCAGAGTAAGCTTCCCTTCATATGAAGATCATCAGTGCTTAGAAGTCTTTAAATCAATATACACCTTGCTCTTTTTCTTGCTGCTTGTTTCAGTAGCTTCAAGCTCCTCTTGTAGAAAGACGACCCGTTTTGACAATTGCTGGTTGCGAAAGGTGAGGCTGTCAACTTCCTGCTCATATTTCCTCACAGTCTGGCTCTTTTCTTTAAGGGATTCCTTCAGTTTGTTTGCCTCTCCTTGCTCATCCAAATAGGCTTTTTTCAATACTGGAATTTGAGCTTTCAGCTGAAGAAAAACAAAAAGGCAAACATGATTGGAAGAAACTAGAAATTATTTTTCATAAGAATGAAAGATCAAAAAGTATCATATTTATGTCAAGATTCTAGAACTGGTGCTAATACATGAGTATGTGCGGATTTTTTCCCCTTTTGATTTCTCTTGACATGAATTAGTTCCTTATTATTTTTCATCTTCTTGGTCTTGAGGTAGACACAAATACCTTGGTCAGCAAAGCATTATATGAATAATAGAGATTAGGGGACTTAAAAAATTAAACTAAATAACCACAGGTTCATTTTAACCAATAACTTTAGGAAACTTTAGCTAATTTAAAACAAGCATGAAATTAGCTAAGACAGATTGCCCTTGAGTCATTTCTAGGACAAGATAAAGTATGACAATTAGCTCATTTAAAAAAAAAGTTTGGTGTCAGACAAGGATGTATCCTCTCCCCACACCCCATCTCTCTCTACTGTGACATTATTATGCAAAACATAGTCTAAGGATATTCAGGAATTAAAGCTGGAGAGCACAATGTTAACAGCTTGAGATACACTGATGACACTGTACTAATGGAGAAGACTTGCAATAATTAGATATCGTTGAAGAAGGTAGAAGAAAGAAAGGATTGGTATTGAATAGCAAAAAGGCAGAAGTAAAAGTGATCAGTCAAAACAATGAATGTACACAGGTCATCATCTTTTCAACGGGAATAAACTCAAGCAATGGAATCAATTCAAATACTGTAGTATCAAGTGATGGACGCAGCAACCTTGAAATTGCATCAAGAATCTAGAGCTAGCAAAAAAGGGTTTTCAGAGAATGAAACCATTACTAACAAATGACCACATTTCGATTTAGACAAGAAGAAGAGCTCCGTAATGCTATATTGCACCCAAATCTGACGTATGGATGCAAGGCCTGGACAATTTCAAAACAGCTATAAAAGATACAGGAGGCAACAGAAATCTGGCGCTTATGAAGAATGCTATGAATCTCATGGTCGGCAAAGAAATCAAACGTAACAGTAGTGGTAAGAGAAGCTGCACAAAAAGATCACTCATAAACAGAATGTGTAAATGCCAGGCAACCTTTTTTGGCCATGTGATGAGAAGAGAGAAACTAGAACATCTTGTGACAACTGGAATGATCAAAAGGAAAATGCAGCAGGGGAAAGCAGCCAGGAAAGATGTTGGATGAACTAACAAAGTGGCTCAAAGTAGGACAAGGGACAGAAGAAATGAAACTTAGAGATGCATGGAAGGTCATGATCGCACTGCACCTGTTTGGTTCAAAGTATGACAAACTGTTCAAACAAAATGTTGTGCATCTTACTCAAATCAGTCAGGATTGCTATTCCTAATCTGCTAGGCTTCAACAATCTGTTGCATACATTAGAGATGCAAGAGACCAATGGTGAGTGTGTAATGAAAATATGACGCCTTTTTGGGGCAGATTCAGTTGACATTAATTATATTGATCTGCACTTGAGATAAGGTCGAGATTGATGTGCAGTATAAGTGATCAATATCAATGGAACAAACATGTAATTGCCCTTTTATTTTTCTGCTACATTGGTTGGATGAAAACCATTAGAATCGCCACAATTTCTGAGAAAGGAGACATTGAAAAAGTGAGCCTTCATGATTTTAAGTTTTTAGACTCTTGGGGCTTTTGTGGCAATTTTTATTTCATTCTAGTACAAGTGTTTCATTTTATCAAGCTATGTGACTTGTTTTAAAGCAAATATTTTTTAAAAATCTATGTATCTTTTTGTTCTATTCAATTCAAGGTTTGAATAAATAATTTTTCTAAATGTGATTGGTATACTGAGAACAAGCTGAAGCTGATTATTGTTGCAAATTGATAAAGTTTAATGACAGTTTAACTCTAGACACTCGATCGCTGTATAAATACAGCGAGCCATTGTTTGACCGAGACACGCGGTCGCTGTAAATAAAGCACGAGCCTTTTCCTAATCCGGCTTGCGCCAACGCTGTATATGTACGACCTGTTATAGTGCACTCATTCAGTGGAAATTTCCACTGTTTTATGAATGGTTTACAATCTCTAACATTATTCATTGGTCATGATCTAGAAATAGTAACCAATGAAATTCCTTTTTATTTCATGCCTTGCGGACGACGCAGTGAGAAGTTATCACGTGGTATAGCGGGGGGTCCCGTGTACTGTGTTGATGGGTTTGCTTGGGACCAGGCTAGGCCTGCTTGAACAGTGGGGGGTCCCTCTTTGCTACCATACGAGGGGAGTTCAATAAGTCTTTACCCTAACTATGAAGGAATTAAGCTAGAGAGCTGAAACTTACATCACATTTTGTTACTTCTCCACATAGTCACCCTGCATATCGACACATTTCTGCCACCTTTCTTTGACCTTCAAAAGTCCTTGAGCGCAATATGACTTCGGATGGGACTCAAACCATTCTTCTCCTGCAGATATGACATCTTCATTGCTATGGAAACGCTGTCCCTTCAGATGTTTTTTCAGACTTGGGAAAAGGAAAAAGTCAGATGGTGCTAGATCTGGTGAATACGGCGGATGAAGGAGAATTTTGAACCCACACTGCATCCATGTGTGAACTGCCATCATTGATCTGTGCGCTGGAGCATTGTCATGAAGCAAAAGAATTCCTTTTTGCAGCTTCCCACGGCTTTTCTTGGATGGGAAAGGTTATGCTGTCCTGCTCCTGGGACGGAGATGGCATTATCATGACAGACTATTTAGAACAGGGCCATACAATCACTGGAAACTATTATTCAGCTTTGTTGGCAAAATTGCGATCAACTTTGGCCAAGAAAAGCCGTGGGAAGCTGCAAAAAGGAATTCTTTTGCTTCATGACAATGCTCCAGCGCACAGATCAATGATGGCAGTTCACACATCGATGCAGTGTGGGTTCAAAATTCTCCTTCATCCGCCGTATTCACCAGATCTAGCACCATCTGACTTTTTCCTTTTCCCAAGTCTGAAAAAACATCTGAAGGGACAGCGTTTCCATAGCAATGAAGATGTCATATCTGCAGGAGAAGAATGGTTTGAGTCCCATCCGAAATCATATTACGCTCAAGGACTTTTGAAGGTCAAAGAAAGGTGGCAGAAATGTGTCGATATGCAGGGTGACTATGTGGAGAAGTAACAAAATGTGATGTAAGTTTCAGCTCTCTAGCTTAATTCCTTCATAGTTAGGGTAAAGACTTATTGATCTCCCCTCGTAAGTATCACTATGAGGTGGGGGGCTAACATCTTGAAAGTTTTACCGGTGTGGTTGTTGAAGTGTGTATGTGTTTTTTCTTACGCCAACAGGGCCTTGTCTTGATGTGGCATTTTTACAGTCTCCTAAGCCTGTTGTAACTTGGGTGGCGACCAGTACTATGAAAACCAGGCTTTTGGCTCTGATCATGCTTGGACATTGGCGCTGTTCATCATGTAGGCCTATAGTCTCTGTCTGAATGTTTGAAGGTGTGTGAGTGTGTTCGATACGAATGAGTCATGAAAGATTTTATTATTAACTTAAGTCTCATAAGTGGATTGGTGCCATGGGCAGTGCTGGTACCGTTAGAGCTAAGTCAGTAAGAGTGCTTGGTCATCAGTCTAATTCAGACCTCGCTACTGTTAGCATCTCTGCTCTCACGTAAGCCGCCCACCACTACCACTTCAATTCTAAACAGCATTTTTACTTTTAAATCTGCAATGGATAATCAAGAAGTTGTGCAAATAATTGACCTTGGGGATCCTCAAACCCTGAGAGAGCTAGTAACTGAGGACAATTCAAGATCAACTCCATTCATTTCCAAGTTTTCTAGGATAAATGAAGACTCGGACATAGAAGATGAGGGACCAGACGAATTGCCAGTGAGGAGAAGAGGTCAGCCAATTTATCGGCAAGCACTGAGTATTGATGGAGACGATGAAGATGATGATAACGAAAGTATTGAGACATCAGAGTCGACTCAAGGGCATCCTTTGTGGTGTGAGGGGACAACACTACCTAACAAGCCTCCATTTACATGTCGAGCTGGACTACAGGTCGAGATGGAAAGCACAACTCCTCTCGACTATTTCAAACTTATGGTTTCAGAAGACATGGTTGCATCGATGGTAGCAGAAACCAACCGCTATGCGTCACAAACTTTACGAAACAAGGAGCTGAGTCCTAACTCACGATTTCGGAAATGGGTCGATGTAACAATACCGGAGATGTATGCGTTTATGGGCCTCATCCTCTCCATGGGTCTGATCGTCATCGATTATCTCGAAGACTACTGGTCAACCAATCCCATGTTTAAACTTCCATTCTACACCGCAGTGATGAGAAAAGAACGTTTTTGCCTCATTCTTTCATTTTTTCACCTTTGCAACAACGAGCAATTTATACCAAGGGGACAACCAGGACATGATCTAATATTTAAAATCAGAAACTTCGTCGACAACCTGACTTACAATTTCAAAAGTGTCTTTTGTCCAGGAGAAAGAGTTGCGATCGACGAAGCTATGGTGGCTTGGAGAGGGCCTCTTTCTTTCCAGGTGTTCAATCCGGATAAACCTGACAAGTTCGGGATCAAAGTTTTTGAACTTTGTGACAGCAGCACAGCCTATTGCTGTAATCTAGAATTCTACACTGGAAAACAAGAATCCTCTCCACACGGTGCTACTTTTGATATTGTAAGAAGACTAATAAGTCCATACATAGGATGTGGACGGACCCTCTATGTGGACAATTTTTATACCTCTCCGGACCTGTTCACATACTTGAAACAGGAGAACACATTAGCCTGTGGGACGATGCGAATGAACAGGAAGTATGGTCCTCCCAAGACAATGGTCCCAAAATTGAAGAAAGGAGATAACACCGTCACATTGCTTACAAATGGAGAACTGAACCTGATTCGCTTCATGGACCGGAAAGAAGTAAGACTTCTGACCACAGCCCACATAGCAAGAAAGAATAATCCTGTTACAAAGGAGCCTATTGTAAAATTTCACGCTGTGCATGAATACAACCAATACATGGGCGCCGTGGATAGAAGTGACCACATGGTGAGCTACAACGCTTTTAAGCGGAGAACGCTCAAGTGGTGGAAAAAAGCTTTCTTCCATCTCTTCATGCTTGGTGTGCTGAATGCATATATTGTACAAAAAGCAACAGCGGCAAAAAAACTGACACACCGCATCTTTAGAAGAGAACTTTCAAAGCAGCTTGTACAGCTTTTGATTCCAGAAGCACCTGCACCACCACTAAGACTGCCTGAGGGAACCGGTAATTCGTCTCTATTTAGACTCACTGCTCGGCATTTCCCCAAACTAATAGAGCCCAAAGCTGGGACAAAGAGGAAAAATCCTCAACGTGACTGCGCAGTCTGTACCCAGCCTAAAAAAAGGAACCAGTCCAGATATGAGTGCCCCTGCTGTAATGTCGGCCTACATATTGATCCC
This sequence comes from Elysia crispata, assembly GCA_033675545.1. Lineage (NCBI taxonomy): Eukaryota > Metazoa > Mollusca > Gastropoda > Plakobranchidae > Elysia > Elysia crispata. The sequence goes on along the minus strand of JAWDGP010002410.1, from coordinate 249,534 downwards.
TGTTTCAGGCTGTACCATACAAAAAAAGACTTCAAGAGAGCACACAAGAGACTTCTAGCCCAAAATCCACAGCCAGCTGATGACCAGGTCTAATGAATTACAGCCACAACGCCAGGTCCTGCTCACAACAGTCCTTTTCAGGACTTCTTTCTCTATTCGCCTCCTCTTATTTTCTTCTTTGTCTACCTTTCTAATGGGCCGAAGGCAGTCCCAAGCCTGCGACCTGGAAATTTATTTCCAGGAACTCAGAGGGGAAAGGTACTCTCTCTGTCTCTCTCTCTCTCTCTCTCTTATAAAAAAGAAAGTCATTCTGGGCGGGAGATAATTGAAATCGATTTTATCTTAAAGCCCAGTTCTTAAGCTTTAAGAAAATATATGGGTTTACAGGTATTACACTATTAACAAACAAAAAACCCCACAAGCTTTCAAAGCCATGCAATCAATCGCTCAAAGTGTAAAACTGCTGTGCCAGGCTCAATGTTTGTAAACACTAGGCCTCGTGACAACCTTACAGCCAGTGACCTACCTCCGGCTGACCTACATAGAGCTTCGGGGGTTAAATTGCAAAGTTGAAATATTTTACTCCATCCCTTGGCAAAAGGGAAATAAACTAGCTAAAATTTGTTCATTCCATTAGATCAGATGAGAATGTGACTGATTGATAGAATCTGGGAAAAATCCTTTTAAGAATAAACTGTAAGTGTTAGTGTAGCTAAGATTATCTAGGTCTAGGTGTTGGTGTAGCTAAGATTATCTAGGTCTAGATCTATAGATATCTAATTTATATAAACATACAAGTAGGTCTAATTCACTAATTGGTAGGGCAGTGAAATGCAGTTTTATATCTTAACAAATGTTTTACTTAGATCTAGAATCTGTCTGTTGTTCTGCAAGAGTTTTGAAATTTTACGCAAAGGTGACTTCCAGATTAGCTCTATTATTAACGCTATTGGCAATAGTATTGGCTGGGAGAGTGTGAACGAGTGAACTGAATAAAAATCAAAGAATTATAAAAGGAATTATAAAACCTCTAAACAAGGTTCCAAGGCCAAAATTATGTGTATTGAACAGGATAAAATTCGAAAGATTTAGAAACTTGCTAATACTAAGTCTTCAAATCGCAGCTTGAGCTAGATCTATACGAGCATGCATAGTGTGAAGGGGCGTTGACTTCACTTTCAATAGCGAACAGGTCTTTGGAAGGAATCTCATGAATGTGCTTCAGTAGATTGCAAGCGTGCACATACAGAATTTGAGGCAAATATTAACCATGAAAAGGTTTCCTAGTTTTACATGTTTGGGATAAACAACTGATGACTAAAAGTCACTCTAACCTTAGCGTACTCTCCAGCCAACTTTTGATACTTTTCAGGAAGATCCGCCATCTCTATTGTTGACTTGTTGTGAATGTTGTCTACCCATTTCTTGTTGCCGGAAATCGTATCTTTTTATTCTCTCGAAACAAGAGATCGTCACTGTTGTTCTCTGTAGGAATGGGGCTTCCCTATTTTTGTGGACTTAGCTAGCTGCTACCTTGGCAAGCCTATCCTATTTCACGTCTCCAATAGTATTATTCAGGCCAGATCAATGACATCACTTTTTTTGTTTATAGTGGTTCGCCCTTGTAATCGTGTCGTTAAATCGAAGCGGAAAAAACGATGCTTTTAGCTTTCATGAGTAAGTTTGAAATATTTTCATGATCATTTTCAGGTACTCAATAGACTTTTTTTTAAAACCCGTTTCTCCTTATTGTTGTTGTTGTTGTTGTTGTTGTTGTTGTTGTTGTTGTTGTTGTTGTTGTTGTTGTTGTTGTTGTTATTGCTATTATTATTATTATCATTACTACTTCTTGGTGGTGGTGGTAGAAGTAGTAGTAGTAGTAGTAGTAGTAGTAGTAGTAGTAGTAGTAGTAGTAGTAGTAGTAGTAGTAGTAGTAGTAGTAGTAGTAGTAGTAGTAGTAGTAGTAGTAGTAGCTCGTAGTAGTCTGTTGCCTGTATTTCAATATTATTGATGCAAGCTATTTTGGGAATTATTTTATAAGATTGTTGAATACGGCAACTATTGAAACAGATTGACGTCCGCCGGACTAAAGCAGAAAAAAAAAAAGAAATAAAAAAAAAGATAAAATAAGCACACACTCACACATCCGCACGCACGCGTTTATCATGTAGGTTTACTGGTCATGTTGGAAAAAGTTACAGTTGGTATTCACGTGACGCAGATGATCAAGCTTTTGCATTTGCGACAACGTCCTTTGCAGTCCTGTTTTGTTTTGATTTTTTTTCAAAGGTGAGTGCATTTCTAGGCTTAAAAGCTGTTTTTACTAGAAAAACACGCACACCACAAGGCAGGATCATTATAGGTCTGTAAATATGCTCCAGCCTAAAATTGTTACTATGAACATGGAGAGTCACCATCAAGAGGAGTAAAATTATGCATTTGAATACATTGTAATTGATATTATTATACGTGTATATAGAAAGCTATATAAATCCACACAAGTTAACAATATCTTTTTTAAATGGTACGAGAGCACGACATAAAAATTAACTGGATAAATGGAGGAAAAATGAAAGCGCACAGAATTGGATCATTTTCAAATCTTGGAAAGGAATAGAAATAGCGTAGAAATATTTCCTAGTCATTACATTTTTCTGACTTAAGAAACCTTTCAGTTCCTTTTTTTTTTAATTAACTCACAATTGAGTTCCTCTCCCGGTAGCCATGGTTAGTTCTAAACGTACATTAACAATATTTGCAGCCGATGCCCTCCATTCCACTTGGCCCGCTTGGAATCAGCGCCGCGGTCATATTCTAGGAAAGAGGAGAGGGGTGCCCAATGACAGCAAGTTCTCTTATCTTTGCTTTATTCTGTTTTTCAGACTTAGAAACAAAAACAAACAGGGAAGAAAGTTATTTCTCAAGGCCGAATTTAAATATTTGAAAAATGGATCGTTCTTGGTGATGCAAAGGCCTGTTTGTAATAATTTTACTCGCGTTCAATTGACCTATTGCGGCAGCTAAAAATGCATGCTACATTGTCTAAAGTCAAAGAGGTTTTTTTTTTTTTTTTGGTGCTCCTGATTTTAAAAAAATACCAATTACTTCTACAAACTAGAGTATAGAAGTGGTTCCTTAAAAAAAAAAAAAAAAAAAAAAAGAAGTGTGATACATGTAAAGAGGTTCGTACAGTCATATTATTTGAAATTTCTTCAACTTCGATTGAAAAGGAGAATAATGAGAGAGATAAAAATCATCTCAAAAAGGATAAAAGTGATTAAGTTATGTTTAAAATGAGAATATTTGTTTTTATTAATTGCAAAAAGCACTGAATCCGATCTTAAATAATAATAAAAAAATTATACAGCCGTTAAAAGATTCTCCAAAACATAACAAACCTATATATACTTTCTCAACTCTCAGAGAAGTGCCAGATATTGCAGATGATAAAATCTTAAAGAACCCCTCGTCCTATTTTCGTTTTTAGCTTCTTATTTTCAATTAATTTGTGTGTAAATTGTAGAGGCCGACGACGTCGGAGTTGTTGTTTTTTTCCTTCACATGGGGAAATATTCTAGGTATTTCAAAGGTAGGTGCCTCTCTTTGTTTTCTCACTAGTGAGAATTCCATAGCCTCACGAACGTTCTCCATTAGAAATTTTGAAAATTTTTTGGTCGCAAAACTCCAAGGTTGATGAGAACGAACGGATTTTTCGATTGATACATTTTTTCTTCTAAATCTTCGGTATAATTTAAAACGAGTAACATATCGACGTTTTTTTTTATGCGAAACCTTTGCTCAGAGAAGAAAAAATTAAGAAGAATGGACGGAGTCCTTCAGAGTCCAAGGTGCGGACCAGGTCGTGAGTTTCCAACCCTACCCTGTACCCTAATAAGAATTCATTTGCAAAAAAAAATGTTTCAAGAAGGCAAACCTTTCTCCAGAAGAATCGATGACGATTAGTAAGCCGAAGGGATACTTCAACATGACTCCCCTTTTCAGGCGTGCGCCTGCGACGTTTGTCTGAGTTATCAATACGGCCATGATGGCCTTCTGGGCTGATTAGTAGAGCAGGGTGCAGCAAAATGTGAGTGATAGCCGTTACCAAATTGGCGAAGGGTTCAGATCAATGAAAGGAAATTAGCTTCAGGGGATACAATACATGTATTATATTCAAGATTAATAGTTTCACTGTACTCATACAATGTAGACCATTCTAACGAAAAGAGCTTGACAAAGTCTTTCCGACGGAAAACCTTTTTGAACTTGAATAATGTTTGTATTCTGTAAACACTTACTACATTTTTTAACATTATTCAGAGCTATATAAACTTAGTTAAAAATCACCGAGAGGCAAAACAAAGAGCCACCCTTTAAAAAAAAAATACAAGGAGTGTAGATAGAAAAAAAAGCGAATGAATTTGTTTAGATGTTTAACTTAACTTAAACGAAATAACAAAAATCCAAATGTGTTTTTCATAAACTGATACGTGCCCGTAAAATGAGGGCGGCTTCCATTTTGCAAAATTAATATAATGTGCTGGCAACGATTTTACCATTTGATGTATAAAATATCTTGTTGCTCACCTGGCACCATTAAAAAATTTGATCGGAAATATTTTAAAAGTCAGTTTACAGTCTCTACTGCACTCTATTAGCTTTGTATATTTTACATTGCACAGTGTTTGACACCAATTCTCTGACAAGGACTGTATTTGAGCTTCTTGTCAAGCATTATTAATATCGCCGATCTACCATCGACGTTCTCTCATTTGGTCACAACCGTCCCGCCTGGTGGGCGCCGAATTCAGCGTAACTGCCTGTTTGCTGTGGATTTCTTCTCGGAGCTATTCTGCTGAATACCTATTCAGTTCCTCAGCATTTTGTGACGTCCGAAACTATGGTGACCTCCTTGACGGATGGCTGATGAACAGCCTACGGACTATGTGTGTCACCTACCTTCTGCGGTGTTAATCACTGCACTAGAGCCCCGACTTCTGAAATCTATCCACTTCCACTCGATATCCCGGCATAAATGCTGCTTATAAATAATGCTAACGGAACTATAGATTCATTCAAATGAATAATAATTTTAGGACAATGTTTTTGGCTTCAATTTTCTAGAATGAACATATTTGCATTTGGATAATTTAGATGGGTGACAATCTTTCTTATTCGCGATTTTTTTTTTTCAAGCAGATGACACTTTTTCACGACTCTGGTTGGTGAAATGGTACAGTCATGATAGCCTATACTGGATTTTTCTATCTTTTTCCAGATGTCAACCAAGAGTTTCTCAGACACTATGGTCATTATCTAAAGTTTTTAGCTCATTATAGGGAGGCTTTTCCACGGCTTATTCTCAGGGAGCTATTGGCCTACCAGAAGCAATTGTGGGTGTTGATCTCATGCCATCACAGATGAAGCGCAGTTCTTGGCTCTGTATCTTGTCAAGTTTTGATAAAACAGATTTGCTGCACGAAGCATGGAGTTATTGGTTAAAATCTGAAATAGACTGGATTTAATCTACGTAGACTAGAAGGATTTCAAGAAGTCCACAGCTGAGTCTCACGTGCACTGGTTAGTTGTTTGATCAGTGAAAATTATTTTGTGGCCTTTTACTTGATGTTTAATAATATTTATTCATCTTCTTTAGGGTTAGAAAGAGTCAAGCTGTGCTTTTTTCAGGTTCAAATAATTTTACCCTGTAATTTATTCAATCAAAGTCTAATTATTTGTTGATACCCATGAAAAATAAATGTCTGTTTTGTAGATTATTCGGCTTAAATGACGACTTTGAATTTGAGTGGGAAAATGAATTTAAATCAACTTTTTTTTTTACAACTCGGAGCGCCGATGGCTCAGGTATTAGAAACTAAGAAAGGGCACTCTTATATCAGAGGGGACATTCTTCGCGAGTTCGATTCGCACACAGTCGGTGGATGAGTTTAGAGCCTTATTTTTTTTTTTTAATTCCACCGTGTTCGATGGATGTCCTTTGTCATGCTCATGGATCTAATATTATTTTGTTCCTAAATAACACATTACTAAACTAAAAGGTTTATGCTTCTACGCTTCATCGCACGTATAACCTTAATCGACAATGGTTAATGAAAGTACAGAGGTTACCAAAGTGTCTAACGGCCTTTGCCATTGGGTCAAGTTTGTAAATATATATATATAAATCAATGGCAGAAAGCTCACTCGGTCATCTGACGTAGGCCTACGGGCAAAAATCATCCTGGTTTTAAACTGTACCGCTACCAATAATTTATCTTTCTGGTTGCGATCGAATGAGTGATCAAAAACATAATTATTCAGATGGCCATATTTTAAACACGAAAGAACTATGACATTACATTTAAAAGCACAGAATTGTCCTTGAGGTGGAGACATAAATATGGCTTTTGTCCGATAAGATAACTTTCACATTCTGACAAGAAAGGCGCAGGCCATATGTCGCTCTTCATGAATTTCGAGATTATAGACTGAACGTACATAGGCTATTTTTCATCATTCGTCATACAATGCCAGATTGTAAGCCAGTTTTTTCTCAGATTTAGTACTGGTAGTATGTGGTTGTTTTACGAATAGGGCTTCATCTAAATGTCCAAAATTTATATTTATAAAAATTTTTTTTTTTTTTTGGGAGGGGGGGTCTGCACCAGAAGCAACAGTCGATATTCATCGGCAGTGGCAATACGTGGTGGTGATTGTGCGAAGTTAATTACTGTATATGCTAGGTGCGCAGCATAGCAGCAGTAGGCTCTCAATTGTAATGTCAGATGAGTATCAGAATTTTGAAACAAAAGCTGTATTATTGCTATAAATAAATGTATTTTTAATTTTCATTTTCATTTCCAACTAGTCATAGGCTTTTTTGAAGGACAACTCAATCACCCCATAATTTTGAGTGCTGGACCACCCAAGCCCAAACTGCGCCCAACTCAAGAACATTAGGCTAAGATAGTTTTCGTGTTCGTTAAACAGTCTCGAATGAGAATATTATTAAAATGAAATAAAACTCAAACGACAGGCAAAATTACATAACATTTAATTCAACCCCTTTTCTTCCGCCTAAAAAATAAAATAAATAAAAAAAACAAAAAAAAAAAAAACAAAAAAACAAGCAACCAAACAAAAAAATTAAATCTTAAAACAAACAAGTAACCAAACAAAAAATTAAATCTTAGTGCCCAAAAAACCCTGCCCAGGCAGAAAAGTACTTCAGAGACTTCAGTCACGAAGTTTTTGACTTTTGGTTTTGCACCGATCTAGATCTAGATAAACCAAAATCATAACCCAATATAAATTTCAAATTTGAATTCACATCTCTACTTTCCCTTGCAGGGCTGGACAGAAATCTTTCTTTAAATAAGGACCCAGAATTAATTTATCTCGATAAAAGGTCTATTAGATCTAGATTTTCATTAACGTTATAATACATTTTTACTCTAGATCTAGAAAAAAAATAAAGATCTAGATTTAGGTCTAAGTTTGATTTTTGCTGATTTATTTCCGAGGCACATTAATCTCTCTCTCTCTCTCTCTCTCTCTCTCTCTCTCTCTCTCTCTCTCTCTCTCTCTCTCTCACTCTCTCTCTCTCTCTCTCTCTCTCTCTCTCTCTCTCTCTCTCTCTCTCTCTCTCTCTCTCTCTCTCTCTCTCTCTCTCTCTCTCTCAAAGATTTAGATCAGGACCAGTAGCTTCTTCATTAGACCCCACCCATACTCACAAAACACAGAATTACACCTGGGGCATACCACAGCAGATCATTTGTAGGTAACCCTTGTCACAATATATATGAAACCTCACGTCTATGAAGAACTCACAACTATGATTACCTCTAGGTCTCAAGCCTGCACATTCTACCCCTTGTTAGTCAATGAAGCATTCACACTTAAAGTAAACTCAAGTTGGATCAATTAAATGCTGTATTTGCACAAATTTATAAACACATTTAACATACAAATTCTATTAAGGAACAATCAGTTACAGATATTGAAGCTACCATTGATAATTACATGATCACATAAAGGAGGCAGTCTTCAAATAAAGCAATTCCCAAACAGCACATATTGGAACACCATTGCCCCCCACATACTTTGTAACATACGTTAGCAGTGGGCCAGCTTGGAGAAAAATAACAATTAATAAAATAATTATTGATGCTGTGCATTGTGGTTCAGGTCTGTTCTCATTCTCATTGTTTGAATTTCTCCTTATCCATGCAGGTCCTGGTCTCTTTCTCAAGTTGTTAAAAGTCCCTCACCCTCCTTGTGAGTCCTCTGAGGGTCCAGAATCCACCTCCTCATAACTCCAGGCCCTCTTGATCCTTAAGGGTCTCAGTCACATGTCCTTGCGGGACAGTCCCTTTTCATTCGTGTGATCCAGAGTAAACCTCCTCCTCATAGGTCTGTCTCTCAATCTCATACTCATGGTTCAGGTTCTTCCTTTTTTTTGTTTATAACTAAATTTATTTTCTGTGCTTTTGTTTCAATCTTGAATTCATTTTCAAATCATTAAAGGAATTAATGACCAGGTCCAAAAATACGCTGGGATTTTTAATAAATAACTAAGCTTAAATTTAAGTTTTTAGACAGCTTGAAAAAAACATTTAACTTGTATTGTTTGTATGTGCATAGCAATCAATCCAAAGATGGAACTTAGCTAAGACTTGTAAGTTTAAGCCCAAGCCCAATTCTAGCAGTAGCAGAGATACTTTACCAACACCTTGAATTTTTTGTATCAATACTAAAATGTATGTAAGATAAACAAACTTCTCTGTAGTCTCCAAATGTAGGCCTACCATAGCCTCCACTCTCTTTACATCCATGCTATATGCGCCATGTCTAGTGAGTTCTCTCCCCATCCCCTTTCACTAATTTTGTTTTCATATAAACTTATAAAGGAGCTTGACTCCCTGTAAGAAGTAGTGAATTAATGCAAGTGGTGTAGAATGCATTTAGAATATATATATATATATATATATATATATATATATATATATATATATATATATATATATATATATATATATATATCCCATATATTAAATAGCAAAATTTTATCATATTACTAAACCGACCATTAAGTTAAAGGTTAAACAAATCTGGCATTTGTTTAGCCTGCTACCCTTGTGAATCCTCTCATGCCCTCGTTGATAAGTCTCTCATCTTTCCTGGGGGCACCTCTTCCCAAGTAATTGTCCATTTTTTATTTGGGTCAAGGTTTCTTCTCTTACTCCCAGGCCCAGATTACTGGTTCTTTAAATTCTAAGCTTCTTTCAATCTTGTGGGTCCAGATCTCTTAAGTGTTAGTACTGATATTGATAGACATGGACTATTTTTGTTATTAAGATAATAGAACAGATTTTTTTGCCATCGCAAGAAATTTTATATATCAAATCTGTCTACCAGCCCTCATTTTCATTTTGCTTTTGTGAGATTAAAAATTCAGAGGTACTGAGTGTTGAACTTTTTGTGTATCTCTCATTGTGTACAATTATAGGGTTTCCTGCATTAAAGTCTGTAAAAAAAAATTCTATTCAACAAAATTACATCTTTGAATTATAGTGGTTCAATCAACTGAAAAGTTTGGAACAGTATGAAAGAGTGTTAATACTGCTACATGCTCAACATGAGCAGTAACACCTAACATTATGCACTTCCAAATTGTATCGTTATAGGAAGAAAAAGTTCAGTCTTTAGAATCTAAGACCCTGTGGCGAATGTTAATAAAAAGCTAAGATCTACCTTTCTCTTTTCTCTTTCAGTATCATTAGCAATAAGTAAACTAAACGAATGCCACATAACCAAATAATGAATGGCTCAATCTGCAACCAAAAGTCAAATGAATATCTCTCTAGTTATAATCATGACTGTGGAGACAGTACAAAAAAAGGTTTTTACAAGGCAAAACCAAAGAGCATTAAAGAAAAAGGGAAAGAAAAACGACACAAAAGATTCTCTTCGTCGCTGCAAAAATATACAGAAGCTTCACAGCGAAACGAACATCTTTGGCTCTCCAAGATTCCCACCCTAAGTGAAGCTCTGGACTCCGATACACTTGAGAGAGAGAAAAAATCATTACATAAAAAACCCTCTTCTGCATCCCGTTATCGTTTGATTGTCAGATCAGAGGAGATGAGAGGATTCTTTAAATTGACAGGTGAACATGGTTTTAACAATTTTAAGACATTCATTGAAAATTGACCAAATGCCAGGCTGGGACCACTGCATTTGAGTTACGCTGTAGCCTGTAGGTACTGAATATGAAAATGCAGGCAAATACATAATGCCTATTATCAGACAGCATAAACATAGTTTATGATTTCCAGTGCTTTTGTATACTTTTAGTGGGTTTTAGAAAAAGATAAGCTAATTAAACTAACATTATATGCAATGATGTACATGTTCTATAGGTGGAATTTTATCTCAGTCGTTAAGTGGTTAAACGAATCTAATATTTTGCCAGTAGGATAGAATCAAGGAGAGGGTTAAAAATTGATATCAATGGATTACCTGCTTTTTATTTTATACAAGTGTGATTTATATCAATTCTAGTCCCTATTGAGAATAAGATTAAGATAACTGTTTGTCCTCATAAAGTTCTTGGAGTTAAACAACACTTTTGTGTTTTTTCCTGAGGGCCCTGGTGTTGTTTTTCTTTTAACATTTTCCTGTTTTTTTTCATTCAAAAGATTCACAATTACATGTATGTGACAGCAATCACCATATATTATCATTTTTTCTATTAACCCAATAATTACATCTGGTCATGATAAAAAGTAAAATAACTTTCGTATTTGTCTCTATTCATACTACTGTAAAAAAAAAAAAATAATTTGTATCTATCAAATGACTACCGTTTACTGTGCTGTCATATTAAAAAATGCACTCCAGGTTGGCAGTAGTGGAGGCAGTACAAGGTACTGAAACAACCACAACTGTTTCAAAATTTCCATTTTCTATGGCAATTTCAAGAATGCTAGTAATATATCTGCATACATGTAAAAATTTGTAAAGCAATGACATCAATAGAAAGCAAGGCAATATGCTCATTCCCTTTCATGTGCTTATTTTTTTTTTTATCACAGATGACATTGTTGTGCATGCTTTTCTAAGAAATGACAGTTGCATGCGATTAGCAGACAAGGTCAGTTTGTAACATCCTGATCATAATGAAATCAGTGTTTATTCTTTATGCTCAAAATTTTTTAATTTTGCACAATTTATACAGAAGTATTTTAAAACCTTTTCTCATAACTATCCATTTTTTTCTTATCATATGTCTAATGCAGTTTCATGTTGAGTAATTTTTTTTAATATCTCAAAGTCGCTTTATTATTTTACATATCAAATTTTCTCCTGTACACGCCCTAGTATTGTTTGCTGTTGGTAAGCCATAAACTTCATAACCTCCTGACAATTGCGGTTCCACATAATTCAGAAGATTGTTGTCTTATCTCCAAATGTGTGAAGTTTAAAGACTTAATTATGTTCTCTTTTTCCAACGTATACAAAGTGATTACCATTTGCAACTATTCAGATTTTTCATAGGTCAAAAGGTCAACAAATTTTCAATAATGTAGAGATATAAATTCAAACTAGTTTACAATTTTTTTTTTAATGAAGATTTCATGATAGCTTTATGTGATATCTTCCGAAATTTAAGTGAAGAGGGTTGGTTTTTTTTTATCAATCATACCAGCAATTAGTATATGGTTTTTTTATCAGTATGAAAAGAGATAATAAAAGAACAATCACAAATAATATTGATCGCCAATTTACTTTATTTTATCTTTCTTTTAGTACCTCCTGGCAATGGTATTTGTATATTTCAAGAGAGCAAGCTTGACCTTAAGCGAATACACCAGACTTAATTTTTTTATTGCATTGTAAGTATTTTTTTTTCTATGTGTGTTTGAATAATGCAGGTTGAAATACAATTTTAAAGACTTTTTGACTGCCTATCAAAATTTTTAAAACTGTTTTACTCTAAACCTTCATAGTCTTGCTAAAAAGGTGGAGTCTGGATAAAGTTAACTTTTAAATTGATAGAGAGCAAGTTTGACTTTCGCATTATAGGACAAGAGTTCCAAGCCCTGCTGATCAATCTTAAAAAGATTATTTTTAGTCTTGGGGTTGCCCATTGATATGTGTGTGTGTGTATGTGAAATAATACCAATCATAGGACTGATGTTTGTGCCAGATGGTAGATCTATAGTTAAATTTGGGTTATTTGCATTGACTGACTTAGGACTGGTCAAGACTGAAGTGCAAGGCAAGACAAAAACTGCCTCTTGGCTTAAATGAAAAATAAAATTTTTGCTAACTAATTTAAAACAGATGTACTTAAAATAATATAAATTATTGAGATAGGCTTTTACTTCATGAAATTGCAATTATAAGTCTTATTGAAGCTGTACATACAATTCATTTTTAACACTGAATTTTTCTAACTAGGTTTCTATATTGTATATTTTTATGTAAATTCCATTTACCAAACCCTGATAATTCCATATAATGCCCTCTAACTTTTTAATTGAGGCACTGATTTTTAGTGCAATGGGCTTAGTCTTGCTTGGAATAACAATGAAATTCATTAAAAAGATATAAGATGATTTTATTTTTCATTCAGAAAGAAAAATGTTAAAGATCCAAGACATGTTTGTAGTACAGTCAGAATGTACTCTCTAAATGTTAAACACCATAAAAGATGATTCAACTCAAGATATTAAATTGTCAATGATATGGGGTATAAAGTATGCCTCTGTCAACTGCAACTTGATCAAACCAGGTATCTCGCCCATGATGTTGAAGAAGATGAAGAAGAAATCAAGTACGAAATCTTTCCATGGATTCTTGGAGAAAATTGGCGACGCAAATTCAGTGGCTTTCTGAAGATGAGGGATGTGTTTTTGAAGCGTATTGATTACATGGCTCTAGTCAGTCGGCGCTGTTGTCATGAGGTTAGTTTTTTAAAATGTTTCTTACTCTTGGTACACATCATATTATAAATCTTTGTTTTAGAAGTTAATTAAAAATTTGCAAACATAAACCTTAACAATACATAAGGAAGTAAATTTTGACCTTTAATTTTCTTATAAAAATTAGTTACTGGTCTCTTCAAAGTTGAAAAAAAAAAAGGCTGTACTCGAGAAAAGTATTTAATGAAATATCTCTGTCAAAATAATGTGACTTAATCATCAAGTTGGCTGCCAGATTAAGCTATAATTGTGATTTTCAGAGTTTAAATAATTGCATGCAACATGTTAGTAATCAACGAAAATCAATTATGGGGCACCATGTTATGTTTTTCCAACTGCCGATTTGTTTTGGTTTCATTAGTACTAATTATTGTAACAACAGCATCAATAATCATAATGCTTCTCTTTATTACCAAGTTTTACTGCTGTGTCTTGCAAAATAAAGCATTTTACTACTACAGTGAAAACTGTTACTTGTTTGCAGCTTAATGAGCTGCATAGGTGATTTACTTGTGGGCCTCAAAATGAAACGAATTAGTGTAGACATGTGTATGTGGAACACAATGAAAGACATATTTGGGATTGATTTTTTCTATCAGGATATTTTTCATAATGTTTTAGACAAATCCAAATTTTATTGGTTTACAATGCATTTCATACATGAGTGTGTGAAATGATGGTGATAACAATATCAGGAATAGCAAGTACATTGACTTTCTCGAATGGGCCTTAAAATGAAAAGGGAGGGTGTAGACTTGAAAGATAAGCAGATTCTTTTTAAACCAAAATTTATGAATTTATTTTTTTTTATAACATAATTTCAACTCAACTACCAGATTCTATGAGTGTAATAACTTTGAACTTATTTCAAACAGGTATTAAAATGAATATTTTGTATTACAAAATGTTAAAACCATTTAGTTCACAGCATATATATTTATTTTAGATCATGGACATTGAACCGCTACACATCATATGGAAACGTGAGAGACCCTTTCATCATGGTGGTGCTATTCGCAGTTACATGAAAGATGAAAGTGATGATTTCCCACGTGGTCCACTGGGAACTCCACGCAAGTGTGCAGAGTGTGGCAGTAATGATAGCCAGTATGACTCCGCTAGCTCTGCTGATACCTTCTGGTACATTTCTTCCCAGGAATCATCACAGGACAACACTGGTGAGTACAATCCTGTTATTTACACTTTCTACTTTCCTGAAATACAGGTGCTTCATAATTCTCATTTACATCTAATTCAGAAAGTAATAAGTTAAAAGGAAAACAATGATTTGACTAATTACCCCACTTGACTAAAAAATGCTTTGGTATCCAAAGATAAACTAAGCTTTGTCTTTTTATTTCATACTGTGTTTAATATTATGTCTTCAAGTAACAAAGCAAATTTTATGGTCTTCACCTTTCTCAAAATCATGAATTTAAAGTTTAGTCTATGCATTAGAAGTATACTTGCAGTGCTCAAGAGGTTTTGTTTAGCAAGTCTTTAGGAGATGGGTTTGTTGTGTTTGTTTAAAGTATACTGATTATTTAGTAAAAATAGCTACAGTGACCTTTTAGTTGAAGAGTGCATTTACCTGGCATGCTTTTATCTGGCTACTAATATACTATTTTCTGTTTGTTTGATTAAACATATTCACTGTTATGTCCTTGGTTAAAGTGTTACGTGAACTTTTAGACAATGCATGTGTGTATTTTTCACGCAAAAAAGGTCTATGATAATTAGTCTGTTAGACTATCTTTGCTCTTTATAGGGCTTCTTGTGCTAGGACTAAAATTATGTATTAGTATTGGCATCAACTTCATAGTTGAACAAGTACTAATTACCATAGACATCAGAACTTGCATATCACATTCATTATTCAATATTGAAAGTCTAGTAATGAATTAATTTTTTTTGATTATCTACATTTTAATGATTTAGCTCAATCTTTCAAACAATCTACATTTCCAGAAATCAAGGACGATCTACATGGAAAGGAGAATGATGATATATGGCCATCGGTAGAAGAATAAAATCAAGACCGCAAAGAGACAACAAAAAAAGTAGATGCCATGCAATTTTTGACTCTTGTGACATCTTAACTTATACAACCTAGAGACATCAACGACTTATTGATTGTATTTAATTGAAATTTGTATGCACTTATACTTTTTTATCACATAATTTATGTGCAAACTACAGGCTTATCGAAGGTTACCATACTTCCTGTATAAAAATACACCTTGAAAAAGTCAAACTGATAAAATTGGAAAAAAAAATGTTGGTTACTGAGTGTTCCATGAATACCTTATTAAAAGGTCTCAAATATGTAATGGGCATCTAAACAATACCCGAGTGGAATGTTGAGCATTTGAAAACATTGTACCCCAAAAGTCTTGCTCCATTTTGAACTTAATGGGCTCTGATTGTAAAAGTTAGTGTGGAAGTTTGTCACTGGAAAGAGAAACTGTTTTTCATTGTTTATTTTTGAAACTTGACCAGATGGAAATATTGATACAGTTCTTTGTTTTAAAAGAGTGGAGTCATGCCCTTGGAGTGCTAAATCTTTAGGCACTTAGAGGTTAATTTATATTGTTTCAGCTCTCCTATGTCTCTTCTCCTGATTGCTCTCTTTCTATAAGACGGGATATGGCTTGTGTGACAAACTGATAACTAGTAAGGGTTAATTAAATATGGCTTTACTCATCTTACTAGATGCCATTCTATAAATCTAAGTAACTGTTGCGTGTTCAAATTTCAATTACCTTGTGACCAATATTTCCTCATGATTGCGTTTTATTTCCAGGAAATTCAGAATTTGTCAAGATGTGTCATTGTTTTTTATTTTTTTTCTTATTTTTTTTTTAATTTTTATCATTAGAGGTTTAAGCAGGGTTTGATCAACCTTTTTGAATTAAACACGAACTTATAAATTCTAGTTGCTTTTTTTCTATCATACTTTTCACCTGACAATCAAGAAACAATTTCTACAAAAGTAACAATGACTGACAAGATATATACATATATACATAGACTAAGATCCAAATTTTTTTTTCTTTTTTTAAATTGACTGTGATATTAAGATTAAATAAAAGGAACATATAATACACAGTTGCAATTAGTTGTTGTTTATGTTTTATAATTAAGTTACAAACTACTATGGAAAGGTAATGATTTGCACTTTCATGATTTAAGAAAATAACACTCAAAAAAAAAAAAAAAAACAGGAAAAAATTCCTTTACCTATGCCATGTTTATGAATGCAGCCTATCCTATTCTGCTTTTTGTGCACTAGACAAAAATGTGAGATGCACTACTTTGAAAATGATATTTAAGAAATGCTGCTCTACTTTTGTCACATTAAAATATTCTACTTAATACCAAATTTTCAAACACATCAGATTGCCTTTTCACAACAGCAAAATGTAGAACAACATAGAGACAGGCTGCCTATGACCTAAGCTGTTGGTCAGTGACACCATATTCTAGAAAAAATGGAAATTATGCCTATTGCCTCTCTTTATTCACCCAAACTATCCTTTTTTTTTTCTTTTAGTCCATTATCACATGAAAAGTAGCGTCTAGAAAAGATTGCTACGTATTGTTTCTTCTAAAGCCCAAGCTAAATGTTGAAATTGAAATTTCTTTTAGAAATCTTACAGCACAGTATGCTTATCTTGAAGATTTTGGTAAAAAGAAAAAAAAAATCTTCAGTTGCTCCAAAGACCAGACCTAAACAATGTAATATGAATGTGGGTTAACTGACCATGGAAGGGAAGTAACGTTTCCTTCACTTCTATGATTGATGAAACCCATGTTGCGACTGAAAGTAAATTCTAGATTTAAACCTGTACATTGGTTATTTCATAAAATAAAGAGTCGAATTAAACTTGTTGGCAATATCCGACAAGGAATAAAAAGTCATACTACAATTTTTTTTTAACAAGGGAAACCTTTTGCAGACGCCACATCCTTAAAACTAGCAGTACAGGGAGTGTTATGGATATGTATACCAGTACATATCATACAAATCAATATATGCATTGGCATGTGGGATTTTTTTTCTTTTAAGCCTTGGTTGAAACAGCATACAAATGACAACCTATATACCAAAACTTGAAGTGAAATTGAATAGAAATAATTATCTTGACTTAAAAATTTTAAGAAATGAAAGGGATCCAAGCCTCAAGGTATCAGAAGCAAGATTACTCTTATTTGGATTAAATAGTTTAGCAAATTGATTTATCACAATCTGATTTCTTTGGACTTCCCTAAGTGTCTGCACATTTAACTAAATTGTAGTGAAAGCTGGTGTAACATTTTTGGGAGTTTTGTTTCTACTACATGAGATGTAGATCAAACATGACTTTTTATTGTTTTATCAATAATTAATGCAAACTGCCTTACATCCTTTCCGAAAAAGTTGGTGACACCCAAAACAAATACCCTATAGATTGATCTGAAGGCTGTAAAGCTGGAAAAAAGATGTTCATTTAAAACTATATTGCAGAATAACCTTACACAAACTTTCTAAATTGAGAACAGAGACGCAGAAAGCTTTGTAGGCATATTTTTTTATTAAAGATTTGTATCATAAATTTCCATTTTTTTTTTCCATTGAGGATTTAAAAAATAATTCAAAATGAATAATATGACTTATTACACTTTGCAAGTTCACATATTAATTTATTTGTGGCTAAAAATTATGTTGAACAGACGGATAATTTCATGAAATTGCTACAAAATGTCTGAAAGGTAGCAGTTGCACTATAAATAAACCACATACTAGTTCAGTAAGACCAAAAAGAACTTAGTTTCAGCACTTGGATCCAGGCAAGATCTAGGCCTTGAGAATTTCAACATTCAATCATGGTGGGTTTTTTTCAAGAATATAAACAACTCCTCAATTCTGAACATAAAATAACCATAATTATTTACAACATCATCTAGAGTTAAAAACATTTTCATCCTCTCCATAAATTGAGAACAAATTTATTAAAATTCAACCTATGCAAGTTCATAACATAACGCAAAAATGGAAATTACAATTCTGCCAGCAATCCAACAGATGTGAACATTAAAAAAGACTTTCTGGGCTTGGAATGTATGTCTTGCTCACTGTTGTTAGGTATTGGGCAATGCCGTCATTGCAAGAGTATTATTTATCACTTAACTAAGAGCTCTTCCTTAAACCTTTCGCAGGTCTGAAGAGATATTTGAAATCTTTTACCAGAGCTAGTATCTTTTGACTCCATAGACCAAAGCCATTTTACAAACTTTGGATTTGCTGACCACCTTGAGAAAATGGTGTCATCAAATCTTGACTTCTTGTAATGAGAATATTTCACAAGACAAGGATTAAAAAAGCAATCACGGTAAATACAAGTTACATGAAATTCATTTAAACCTGAATTTTTTTAATAGGTTTAAATAAATCTACAACGTATATCTCATGAACAGTTTTAATTAGTTAAAAAATTTACGATAAAAAGCAAACGTTTAATAAATACAAATAACCTTAACCTCACGAAAACGTAGCAGTGCAAATGAACTAAGGCTCAACTTTCACTTAATAAAAAGAGGTGCGTGGGTTGGTAAAGTCAACAAATAGCTGTGCCTTCAGCAATATTTGCATGAAAAGATAAAAAACCAGCAGCAAGAAAGATGAATGTCATGCTTATGCTCTTATCAAGCAGAGTTTATCTGGCTTATTCAGCTTCTCAAACTGTTTATCATTCCCAAGTCTAAAAAGTTGCTAAATAGGAGCTTTTCACTCAGCTTGGAAAATCAGCCGGTTGATCTAATTTCTGCTTGAGAGCTTGCCTTAGCTGCATTATTTTGTTGGTGACATCTGAAAGATTCTCCACCTGGCAGGGAAGAAATTGCAGTATGAAAGAGTCCTTGTCTCTTATCACAGACCAATTCAGAGTAAAACATTTGTCTTCATGTAATCAATAGTGCACCAGGATGAAGGACAGAAACAAAATTATGTCTTCTTTAAGAGGGAGGATTTTTTTGCATAAAGTGTTGCAAATGAAAAAAACTCAAATCTTGTGATCACTAGTTCTGTAAATTTTTTTCAAGTAGAAAATACAGCCAGCATTATCATTTTGAAAGTCATACAAGTTACAAATTACAGCTTTGGCCTGGTTACACTTAGTTGTTTCACTTTAATTTTTAGGTTTACTTTTCAGGCAGTCTACATACTTCCTCTCTCATGCCCAGTAAAATTTTCCCCTCAAAGAAAACACTCTCTTATAGGCAACAAACCTAAAAACTCATAATCTGTTTCCTTAAAGAGCAATATTTTCAACAGCAGCTTTAAATGTAAGTCCAAGTGTAGGAATTTTCAAATATAATATTTTGTCTAGTTACACGATTTTTAAATGCCAATCTCTTTTTCTATTGACCATTTCAATTTACTGCCATCTCTCATCATTCAACACTGTCTAGATTTAGTTAACTTGTTGAGTCAATTGTAAAGTTCAATATAACAAAAAAATCTTTATGGTAAGTTAAGAAGTTATTTGAATTGTGTAATTCTCTCCAATACTTCATTGTTTGAGATCAGCTTATGCTTATATCAACCTATTTTGTATTAGAATCAATTGTATTAAAAATTTAAAATATCAAATAAACTTGATGACACAAGAATATCAAAAGCCTTCACAAAACTTCATTGCAATACTGTACACATCTATATAGGGAGAGAGGGTAGCACAGAAAAGAGGGGGGGGGGAGTAATGAGACAGAGAGAGAGAGAGAGAGAGAGAGAGAGAGAGAGAGAGAGAGAGAGAGAGAGAGAGAGAGAGAGAGAGAGAGAGTCAGACAGATACACAGTCAAACAGGGGAGAGAGATAGAGAGAGAAAGAAAGACAGAGAGAAAGTGACAGAAATGTAGAGAAAGAGGCATTAAATGTATATTAGGAGCTCTTAAGTCACGAAAGGTAATTGCAAGCAACATTTTTTTTCCCTTAACAACATTGTGAGCTGAAAACAAGAGAACACATGTATTTTGTACAATAATAATAACTTGTGGCAATGGTTGTTTTTTCATCAGTCTAATAACAGTGATATACAAAAAATTTTACAGTTCAAAATCAAGATAGTGTTTTTAATCTCTTTAGAAAAAAAATGAGTAAAAATGGCTTCAAAAGCGTTGATCTTATGGTGATTGAACCCATCATTAATGATTACGGCAGCATTAGCCACCTCATATTTTAACACTTTGCCACTGTAAGTTTTACAGGAAGCAATTAAGTAAACCACTTGCTTACTTACAAGGAAAGATTCAAACTACTTTCGGGTGACCAGCACAATCCATGTGCATTTTTGTTTTTGGCCATTTTCACTCAGAGCCTACTTCTTATCATTGCTGAGCATTACATCGCTTTATATCCTAAAACAGTGCTGTGTTTCAATAGCCAGAATGAAACTGGTCCAGCACTACTTTATAGTCCTCACTTGTATCCGAGGGTTCTCCTTACTCCTGTTATATAGTTTGAAAATTCTAGTGCAAAGAAGTTGGTTCAGAAAATGATTTCTACTAGCTTAGATCTCTGAATGTAGATCTATTTTGGTTAACAACACATGTCAATCTATGACCAACAGTTCACTGAAAAGGCCCCTAACCAATAATAGTAATAAAGCTGTATATCTATCTATTCTTTACAACAAAATAAAGACAAGCTAATTTCTCAGACCTATACAACTTTCCCTAAGTTTGTTTTAACTTCTTGACAAAAAAAATTGAATATACTGTTTTATCCCATTCAAGACCAATTTTAATGCAACAGTGGTGAAGGTTGTGAAAATATCAGTCACGTGGCACATGGTTGAAAGGTGCATACCCAGATACAAATACTGAATTTTATAAAAAAATTTTCATACACAAATGGTCTCATAGCTGAAAATCACAAATGATTAACTTTGAAAATACTTTTACCTGTGGTACATGATGTTTTCTTTCTTTCTCTGCACCAACATCAGATTTCTTTACATCTTTGGCCTCAATCAATGGCATCTGATCAAATAAATAATATATTCCCATGGACTATGAATAGATTTTTGGTATGGGAAAATGCATGACAATTACAAAGATATTGCATTATTTACCTGATGGAAGTAAAAGGGCATATCAAAATGAACGACAAGACAATTTTTTTATTGCTCTGAACACGTTAGCTGAAAATACCAGAATTTGTTAGGAATAGCAAGTTTATAAAAAGAGAACTTGTGTTTTGAAACAGAATTTCCTATTCGGTTGATTCTCACAATGATTCCTAACCTTGATCAATTGTGACCTCAAAGTATTAGCTTGAATTATAGCGATAATTAATTCCAGTTAATGCTGTTTCTCTTGTCACAAGCCTTTTCACGTAAAAAATAAATCCCTTGGCACTGCCGCTAAGAGCTAAGAAGTCAATTGTGGCAGATTCATAGGCAAGTATATGTATCACTTTATAAATAATCATACCATGCAACTTTTAGTTCAGAATGAGATTGATGAAGCCAAATGAAAATTAAGCTTCAGTGATGTAATAATTTCAAAACAGCTATAAAAAAAACTTGAGGCAACAGAAATGTGGTTTGCACAAAGAATGCTACCAATCTTAAGGGCTGAAAAGAAATGAAGTGAAACATTGCTACGAGAAGCTGACTCAAGATCACTAATAAATAGAACACTTTAACACTAGGTAACCAGTGAATCTGGAACGTCTTGTGACAAATGGAATGATTGAAGGGAAATGAGGCAGGGGAAAACAGTGATAAAAGATGTTGGATGGACTAACAAAGTGCCTAAATGTAGGATGAGTGACAGATATGTTACGAGTGACAAAAGATTGAGATGGCTGGAGGGCCATAATTGCCTACACCAAAGAGCAGGGCACCTTACTGATAGACGTAATAAAAATGAGATATCTAGTATTTTTCCTTCATAGTTGCTGGATTAATGTATCCTTATTATCTGAAATTTTGATTATTTTCCCTTCATATCTAAACAGCTTGGAAATCAGTCAAGCTATTCTTGGCAAAGCCTCTAAAACTATTCCTGGAGAAGTTTGGAAAAGCTTTAAACTAAACTGGTTACAGGAGTTGAGAAATTTGGAAGAGCAGTTGACCAAGCTAGACAGACTGGGGACATCCAGGGATTAGAAAAGCAAAGGCAGTTCAGACTTCCCAAGCCAGAAGCCATTTAGGCTCCCAAGCTTGATAATGACTGTTATGGATGTAGAAGATGGTCAAAAAATAGCTATGAAAAAATATGATACATAATTACTATGGCATCCCTGAGAAAATAACTATGGATGTTTAAGGATTATCATGTTCATATATGTATTCTCACCCCATTGGTAAAATATTCTGGTGATAAGCTCTCTAGAAAAATTATTCTCTTCTCAAGGGCCTTTAGTCTTTCAAAAATACCACAACCATCTGCAACAAATTAAACAAAAGTTTAAAAACCTTAAAATAAGCATTTGATACTTGTTGTCTCTAAGTCTTTATCTCTGCTCATTATATTCATAATTATGAACAAAACATGTCCAACAGTTGTAATGGCCATATATCCTTATTTTAAACCAGATTACATGGCACACATGTCTGATACCCAGTCCAAATGTGTCGCATATCCCCCATATAACATTCAAGGGTTGCAATATTTAGATTTATGTTTTCTTAAACTTCTGAGTGATGAAAATTGCGAAAATTTAAAAAAAAAGTAGAAAAAAAGAGAGCTTTGTCTTCTTTTTAATGTCTTTTTCACAAGACATTTAACCATAGGACTGGTTTGAGACAAATTCTCCAGTAAAGTATGAGTCTTTATACTTTCAAAAAGTTAGGATGCCTAACATCCATTTATTCTTTGTATAAGAAGAATTTACAACATTACCAAAATGATACCTACAATATGAAAAATTATCAAACTCAAACTTATCGAAAGCTAAAAAAGAAATAGTTGTATTCAATCACTAACTTCCTATATAATCCACCATCTTTCTATGTTTTATAAAGGAGCCCCATATCACCTGCCTGATACACTAGCACTTTAGACACTTACATTGGGCCAAAATGTAATGAAATATTTCTAGCCATTGGTGATGCAAATGGCAGAGCATTTCTAGCGTCTTAAGTCTAGATTTATATTTCATGAGGCCAATGAGTGAGGTCTTTTCTGATTTTGCCACAAGTATTTCCTTTTCCTTTTATTTCAGAGGTGAGAGCTACAGTATATAATACATATATGCATATGATAATATAATTTAAATTTATAAGAAGTAAAAAAACAAGACAATATATATATATATATATTTTTTTTTTTTTCATTTTAAACCTTTTTAAGATTTATTTTATACAACAACAGATGTGTGAATGTGACTGTATGCGAGCATGGGGCAAATATTTTATTTTCATCCTGTATACTGCTTGAATTTAAGTTACTAAAAAGTTAAATGATCCAGTAAGAACCAATCATTAGTACCATGTTGTGTAGGATTAAGCTATAACTATTTGTACCATCTGGCATATCTATTATTTTCTAACCTACCTCGCAATGTAAAAGAGTTATGGAGATCAGTTAATAAAACATGGCTGTCTAGCAAACATGTGTTGTATCTTGTGGCCAAGTTAAACCCAGTCTGTCTACATCGATGTCATAGTGTTTACTCCTAATCTTACATGGTGTCAGAAGATTGTGATCTAGAAGTAGAACCCTAAAACTGTCTCACATTAAAAACAGCAGATGATCCAGAGATAGTCTTAGATCTACTGTATGTTAAATCGCTAAACAGGGACTCTGGCCAGAGGTAGCTAGAGAGAAGAGAAAACCTAGATCTAGAGTAAAGTGGTCCTTCAAAAGATCTAGTATATTTATCAACTAATGTTCTACATCTACATTATTGAAGTAAGTACATCTGGAATCTACATCTACGTCGATTTTCATGTACACATGACAGATTGAGAATCAGGAAAGGAAAGCATGGCTTCCAGTGGAATTACCACGAAACATTTTACTGCAAACCTGCCACCGCCTTCTAAGCTAGACTTCATCAACCGAGCTGACCTGCATCAGAACTGGTCAAGATTTAAGCGACAATGGAGAAATTATGCTATTGCCTCTAGACTAAAAGAAGAAAACAAAGAATTTCAGGTCAAAGTTTTCATGACCTGCATAGGTGATGAAGGTTTAGATGTCCTTGAAGGCTTTCGAATGAGTGACGTGGATTCACAGGACTTAAATCACATAATTCAGGTGTTTGAAACTTTTTGCGTTGGGGAAGTAAACAAAGTTTTTCAGCCGTATAACTTTTATCAAAGAAGTCAGAAAGAAGGTGAGAGTGTTGACGCCTACGTCACAGACCTCAGACAGCTAACAAGAAAGTGTAACTTTGCTGAAGAAGATAGAATGATCAGGGATAGAATAGTGATTAGACTGAAAGATGATGGAATTATCGAAGAAATAAAGGAGCCAAAAGAATGGTGTGCGCCAATCGTTGTGGTTCCAAAAAGGAACAATAAAGTAAGAATCTGTGTAGATCTAAAAAGTTAAATGCGAATGTGAAAAGGGAAAACTTTCCTCTCCCAACAACAGACCACCTGTTGGCTAAACTGTTAGGAGAAACAGTTTTTACCAAACTAGACTGTAACAGTGGTTTCCATCAAATACCCCTGGCGAAAGAATCACAGAAGTTGACAACTTTTATCACTCCTTTTGAAAGATTTGTGTACAAAAGGATTCCTTTTGGAATTTCCTCAGGACCCGAAATATTTCACAGAGAAATGAGCCACCTGTTGACAGGAATAGCGGGTGTGGTATGCAATATTGATGATGTACTGATTAGTGGTTAAAACCAAAAGGAACATGATGAGAGAGTGCGGCAAGTCCTTCAGACAATGAGAGAAGCAGGGATGACATTAAATGACAAGTGTGTCTTTTCACAGGATATAGTAAAGTTTCTTGGGCACATAGTGTCTCAAAAAGGAATAGAAATTGATCCAGAGAAATTGGAAGCAATCAATAACCTTCCACAGCCCAACAACATATCTGATCTTAGAAGACTGCTGGGCATGGTTAACCATATGGGCAAGTCAGAAAACCTGACAGAAGTTACAGCCCCACTGTGAGAGCTTCTAAAGAAAGAAAATTGCTGGATGTGGAGTCAGGAAAATCAAGGAAGCCCCTTGCCAAGCACCAGTTTTGACACATTACAGCCCTCATCTTGAAACTAAGGTCTCAGCAGACGCTTCCAAGTCAGGCTTGGGAGGCGTTTTATTCCAGAAACATCAAGATAGGTGGAAACCTGTGTGTCATGCCTCCAGGTCTATGATCAATACTGAAGCAAGATACGCGCAGGTAGAGAAGTCTTAGGCATCACGTGGGCATGCGAGAAGTTTCTGACTTCTTTGTAGGTCTAAATAATTTCAAAGTTGAAACCAACCTTAAACCACTGCTCACATTGCTGCAAAAGAAAAGCCTTGATGAACTTACCCCTCGGATCCAAAGATTTAGAATGAGGTTGATGAGGTTCTCCTATTCCGTCGAGTATATGTGTGGAAAAAAATCTCTACACGGCAGACACTTTGTCAAGGGCACCACTCCAAAAAGCAAATGATAAAGAATTAAAGCAAGAAAAGGAGCTTCACTCTTATGTGGATGCCATCATGAAGTGCTTACCAGCATCTAAGGGCAAACTAGAGGAGATTAAGACCAAACAAGATCAAGATGAGATTACCAGAAATGTCAAAAACTACTGTCAAACAGGGTGGCCTGCATCAAGCAAGAAGAACACAGTTCTGAAGAAGTATTGGACTATCCGACACGAACTTGCCTTGCACCATGGACTTCTTTTGTACAAAAGTAGACACGTAATTCCTAAAGACATGCAGGTAGACATCATGCTTTAACTCCATGAAGGTTACCAAGGGATTGCCAAATGCCGATCGCTCGCTAAAGTATCAGTATGGTGGCCTGGCATATCAAAGCATATTGAGGAAGAAGTTGTGCACTGTCCAGTATGTGAGAAATACAGAAAGGTGCCTCCAGAACCGTTGAAAACTACACCAACACCAGTGGCAAAAAGTAGGAATGGACTTATTTGAGTGGAAGGGAGCTCAATATCTACTTATAGTGAACTACTTCTCACGTTGAATTGAGATTGCTCTTCTTAAACACACATCATCCTCTAGAGTAACTGAGCACACAAAATCAATTTTTGCCAGACAAGGTATCCCTGAAACAGTCATCTCCGACGATGGACCGCAATTTGCCTTATGTGAATTTTCACAGTTTTCCGATTAGTACGGTTTTGAACACCGCACCAGCAGTCCACGACACCCACAAGGAAATGGAGAAGCAGAGAGAGCGGTGCAAACAATAAAGAACCTACTCAAGATGGCACATATATTGCACTTTTAAACTATAGAACGACACCTTTGAAACAGGGATCAAGTCCTGCACAACTGCCGATGGGCAGATAGCTGAGAACCAAGATCCCTGCAATGGTATCCCAGTACAAACCAAGATGGCGGCACCTTTCACAATTTGAAAAAGCTGATACTCGGGAGAAGGAGCAACAGAAATCATATTATGACCAAAAACACCGTGCTAGATCTCTGCCACCATTCAACAAAGACCAACCTGTGTGGGTGAAGCAGCTGAACGAACAAGAAGTTGTTGTTCTCAGCAAGACGAGAAGCGAGCCTGACCAAGAGGCTGATGAGAGGTCCTACCTGATACAAACACCTCTTGGACAAATCCAACGAAACAGACCCCACTTGCGACAACGAAGTCTACACCCTTACCGTGAAGGTTCCGAAACCCCTGGTGCGACGTCCTTGTTTCGACTGGAAGGCAAGGGGAACGAGCAATGACGACACTACCAACTGATGAGATTATGGTTGAAGGTGGTTCGGGCAAAACCAAAACATCTTTGCCCATGACTGTATCTAGTGATACATCATCACCTGTGCATCACACCCCTACGCAATCACAAAACAGATACATCACAAGAAGTGGCCGTGAGATAACCCCCCCCCCCAAAAGGTACACATTTTAGGCTGCAGTCATGCACAACATAATTCGGAAAGAAGTATACGTATTGTGCAACAGACGATGGTCTTTGTGTTGAAAATGTGTAGAGCTGCGCAAACACCCAGGCCACAACAAATGCAATATGCACATTAACTTAAAATGCAGACACTTTCTATTTTTTAACAAACAGATCTAGGTGGTTGTTCTGAGGTCAAGGTCCGACCCGCCCATGATCAAGTTCTAAATGTTATCACATGAAATAATTAACTTCCATAACCTATCAATCATGTAAAGTTTTTCAGAGTCAACTCAATGTAGGCCTATTCGAATTACTTCAATGGGGACAAACTGCATTTGGTTAACTTTCATAATTGTTAGATGAAGCTTGTATGATTTAAGTGGTATTTTGTTAACGATTAAAATGTTTAAAGTTTTATGTGTTTCGTCTTGAGATTTGACAAGCCCAAAGACTAAAGTAACTTTTCAAAAATTGTTCCAGTAAGATACATAAACTTTGATCTCTTTCTCTTTCAGTATTTAAAGATCTAAAGAAAGGGAGATGTAGGATTAAGCTATAACTATTTGTACCATCTGGCATATCTATTATTTTCTAACCTACCTTGCAATGTAAAAGAATTACAGAGATCAGTTAATAAAACATGGCTGTCTAGTAAACATGTGTTGTGTCTTGTGGCCAAGTTAAACCCAGTCTGTCTACATCGATGTCATAGTGTTTACTCCTAATCTTACAGTTCAATGAAGCATGTGTTTTAAGAAACTTTTAGAACTCTTTATTCACCCCTTGACTGCTACACAGTTTTCCCTGTTTCATGCTAAGGAAATTTTTGTGAGATTATGTGTAAAAGTTTGCTACAACTCTAGATCTAGAAATAATATCTATAGATACTAAAAACTATATATCAGAGGCAAAGCCATGGCTTGCTTATCAATATCTAGATCTAGTGAAGACTGACACTCTTCCATACAATATGGGCTAGATCTAGATTCTATGAGCCAAACACACAGGAACGGCTTTGTGTGCGTATGGGTGTGTTTCACATGTGTTAAACGTTCTCTGTCTGACTTTGATGATAACATGAGCTTTTAAGTTTCAGGAAAACTTGAGCTTTCCAGTGGTACTATTTTTATCCTTTGAAAACTGAAACTGATTTTCAATGCAGAGAAAAAAAACTTGCTATATTGAGCTCGTACAAATCGCATGGGACACCCTTCAGATAGGCACGTACAATGTACGTACACAGCGCAGTGAAGTGGTTAATTTTGCATTGAGAACTTCTTTGTCTCTTCGTAAAGTAAGTTTCTAAGAATTACAAAAAATCCAACATCTTACTAGGTACACTGCAAATAAAAAAATTCACATCCACAAGATCTGAATGGTCCTCGCCTACTGAGCAATCACAGTGGCTATGACTCAATTATCTCGGCTTAAGTGTTTTATGCTAACCCATTCTAATTTACCCAGGATAATAGAAAACACCCTGTACTGTTTCAAAGACACAGATTTCAAGCTAAGCAAAATATCACAAATTTTACATTTGTTTTTTTAAAAAAAAGGCCTTATTACCACTTTCCATGTTGAGATGATATTCCATATTGGCAAGTCTCTCTTCCACAGCTTCTGCTCGCTCTCTGTCAACTGGCAAACGAGAGCTACAGTGAGCTTCATTGAAATCTGAAGCGAGGCGTGTTTGAGGACCGTCTGTATTATCCACTCGCTTCAAACTGATGTGGCTCTTCTCACCCTCCCTGTGGAGATACACTGCTTCAGTCCGGGCACTGCCACTTCCTGGTTCTGGTGGTAGCAAAAAACAAATGAAGCTGACCACACAAGTAAAATTTTTAAATTTTGATGCAAAATCTTGCATATTATTATGATGGTATGAGCGAACGAAAGTCTAGGGAATCATTCATGAAGTTATAACCTTAATTTGCTGATAAGGAGTAACTGGAAACTTCTTACTAATCATGACATTCAAGTGAGAACAGTGAACATATTGATAAAAATGACAGGTTCATTTAATAACAATGCGATCTGAAGTAAGCAATAATAAGCGATTTGAATATTATATCTGTTAAATAAGTAAAGAGGAGCTTTAAGGTTAACAAATACCAAAATCTAAAATTAATTATTATTTTGTTAAGTAATAATGAGTCAATAAACTGATGACAAGCCAATTTTGTGCCAGCAATGTTTTTGGTTTTATATAAAAAAAAAAATTGGTGAAATCACTCAAAGCACACAGCTCAGAAATTTGCTTAGAAATTTCACAAGACAAAGCAGTCATGTTCATCAAAATGATTATGTATACATAAAATATGAATGTTGAAAATGAAATAATATCACCGCCAGATTCTAGGCATGTATTTCAGAAAAATGGTTTCATCCAGCTTACCTGACGTAAAAGGATTTATGAACTCTCTAATGTTTTGCTCATCAATTTCATTTCTTTTATTGGTGATGAAAGCCTCAATTCGCCTCTGTACCTGAAGTCAAAAATAGAAATTAACTCAATCAATTAAAAAACAAATTTTTTAAAGGCTACATTTATAAACACATGACAGTGGTTTGAGCAAAAAATTATGGTTCATGGCTAATTGATTGGTTGCATACACATTTTGGCATGCTCGAGGTATGATTTGCTGCACTGAGCTATATAATTCATTTAATTTACCTGAAAATAATTATCT
This sequence comes from Elysia crispata, assembly GCA_033675545.1. Taxonomy (NCBI): domain Eukaryota; kingdom Metazoa; phylum Mollusca; class Gastropoda; family Plakobranchidae; genus Elysia; species Elysia crispata. The sequence goes on along the minus strand of JAWDGP010002410.1, from coordinate 219,810 downwards.
TTGTGTCTGTTGACATCATCTTGAAATTTTTACATCAATCAATTTATAATTCAACCAGCATTATGCGGAAAATGCTCAACAAAGAAAGAAGTGTTAATAACAATAAAATAAATAAATAAATATTTCTCCTGGCCCATAGCTATGACTCCAAGTTTTGAGCCGATATTTTGCTCTTGCCCAATAGTGGTAGACAATAGGCATGGACTAAGGTTGTTGACATCTAAGAGCAGGAATTCTTTTTCGGAACACAATGTGAGAAGATCTCCTCAATCAATCAGGTGCCCTGCTTTTTAACGTATGTGATCATGGCCTTCTGCAGATCTCTATCCCTCTTTGCTTTCAGTGCATCTGTCACTCATTAAGCCACTTTGTTAGTCCATCCAACATCTTTTCCTGCTGTTTTCCCCTACTACATTTTCTTTCGATCATTTTGGTTGACACAATATCTTCTGGTTTCTCTCATCTCATCACATGGCCAAAAATGGTTGCCTGGAATTTCCATATTCCATTTATGAGTGATCTCATTATGATAGCTTCTTGTAACACTGTTTTGTTTGATCTCTTTGCAGTCCATGAGATTCATAGCATTCTTTGTAGGAACCACATTTCTGTGCCTTTCGTTTCTCTTGCAGCTGTTTTGAAATTGTCCAGGCCTCCCATTTAGGGCTGTTTTTCTTGTGTGGATTGTGGATTTATTTGTTAGTATATGTTTTATTCTCTGGAAACTCATTTTTGCTTGTGCTATTCTTGATGTAGTGTCATTGTTGTTGCGCCATCTTTTGATTTGAAAGTACCCAAGTATTTAAATTGATCTCTTTGCTTAAATTTTTTCTCACACCAGACAAGATTCAGCATCAGCTCAAGAATGACATAACTAAATTTGATCATCTTTAGATACCAGTCAATAAATCTCAACTGGCTATAGAATAAAATGACTCACTGTTGATTAAAGAACTACAAAAATAATTCAAGAAATCTAGTAGAACAAGAAATGACGAGATTACTAATGCTGAGAAATATATAAGTAATGAGTTGTTTAACAGTATCATTAACACTTCTGCAGAGGTTTTGAGGCTTTTATTCTTCAAAGCAATGAAAAAAACATGCTAACATGCAAACTCATCCACCCTTATAAATCATAAATTAGGGAAAATTAGCTAGCAATTGCTGAAAAAAAAAAGTGAAGGATGTAAAAGGCAAAACTGAACTCAGCACATAGAGGAACATGAGAGACTTGATATCATGATTTGAGAGGATTGAAGAAAGAAAGCAAGTGGGGTTTGTTTTTTTTCGTAATGTCTTTTGATATTTGTGATTTTTACCCATCTGTTACTGATAAACTACTTGAGAATGCATTAAACTTTGCCTCCAGCCACACCTTCATTACAGAAGATTAAAACATATCACGATCACAAAAATGACCTTGCTTTACAGCTACAAAAAACATCGGTTGAGAAAACATTACATTTTGGTATAACAATGGGGAGCTATGACAGCACAAAAACCAATGAGTCAGTCGGACTTTCTTTTGTTAATGTAACATAGACATTGACATTTATATGAACGATCTGCTTGCCAACCGAGCACTACTACCAAAGCAAGTGGAAGCCACTAAAAAGAGATTTGCAAAGTATTTAAAAGCAACTTATATATAACCATAAGAGCAAATTGTAAAAATCTTCCTTGACCTAACCCTTGAAGTGAAGAGTGATATACTTGTGTGCATAAATGAAAGAGAAAATAAAGTAGTTATATAAAGTATATCACGAAGCACAGCAAGTACCCTGAATTACAAATATTAGGAGGCATTTGAAAACGCAAGGGCAACATATGATGATGTACTTGAGACAAATGGATTCAGTCAACAGCTGCACTTCAGTACTGAAATTAAATCAAAAGAAATAACAGCAGAAAATGGAAGAGGAATTGAACTAGGTTTAACCCAAGTTTCAACATTAATGCGACCACTAAAGTTAAGACAAACCTTCAATTTGATCGACAAAGACTTCTCTAAGGTTAACAAACTGTGGAAGATCATCAACCAAAATACTGTGAAAGTTATCTGCAGTGACTTAGTAAACATGAAACAAACAGTCACAAAAAAAGGAACCTCGCAAAAAGGAAAACTCTGTATATGATGTGAAAATGAAAGCTGTCTACTGATTGATGACTGTTCAAAAAATGTGTCATGTATAGAACTACAGTAACAGAGAAACAGGCAAACAAACAAGAAACCTGTTTCAGACTCACTAATAATGAGTCCAAAACTAGATAATTATGATCTACACAAATTTTCATTCAAACTAGATCATAAAATAAAACAATACGCAGCTCCGCTAACACATTTGGAAAGAAGAAATATAATAATAAAAAATAGAGAAGTCATACACACCAGAAAAAGAGTGACCATTCTATGTAAGGAAAAGATTGACTTTCAAGTTTTGACCAAATGATTACAAAACCTCATGAAGGGTGAAAAAAAACTTCTTGCTCTCCATTTTAACAACCTCAGTCCCTTCCAATTGTCTACTATCATCTGGCAAGAGCAACAACAGCAGCTCAAAACTAGGAGTCAAGGATATGGATCAGGAGAACTAGTTACAAACAATTAAATTCTAGATCACTTAGTTTATAAATTACACATGTATTTCGAATTCTTCTCTCACCAGGCAAATGAAATGATGTATGAGCTTTTGGAAAGTTGTTATTGGTTATTTTCTATTTTTGATCCACATTATCAAGTAAATGACCTATGGTGGTCACTGTAAAAACATTTCATTCCTTTCCAAAAGGATAAAAGAGCGGTAAGTACAATCACTTTTTTTCTTTCATGCAAAAGAGTGGACAAAGCTTTCATTAAAATTTTAAAGTCATAATATCAAATGCTTTGTGGACCTGCAGAACTCCATACACCATTTTTCCTTAGATAATTTATGATACTTCTCTTTTTCAAAAGCAAAAGACTTTACAAATTAAAAAATAAATCAAATCATTATTAAGTTTTAGCCCAAGAATGTACATTTTTTCTCCTGACACATTACACAGAATTATCAACTATCATTGTTCAAATAACAAAAACAAAACAATAACAAAAGACATTCTCACCCATGAAAAAAATATTAACAAATTGTAAATAAATAAAAATAAGTTTTGCATCTGTAGTCTGGATTAAGATCAAGATATTTTGGCTAATACTTAAGAATTACCTTTTGATTCAAATTCAAAGTAACTAGCAATTTATTCATAATCATATACAGCTGTATATCAAATTTTTCAAAACTAATTTGATTTATTTCTTAATGTAAAAGACAAAAAAAGTGAGACAGAGTATTAACAATTTTTTAAGTGCTTAATCACATTCTGAAAGAAGAGGTAAAAACCTTTCAAGATTTTTTTGTAAGGTTAAATCCATCTTTAAAATCAAACTACACTACAGTAAATAAGTAAGAGAACTATAACATTTACTTGCAGATTTTCAGAAGATAGAGCTAATTGTGTATTGACAAATTTACAAAAATACACATTATTCTAGTACTTTCTACTGAAAAAAAAAAAAGATCTTCACCGGAATCATTGTATTTTGAATCAAATTGATATTGCTACAGAAAGCTTTCCAGAGCTTAAAGTATAACAGATTTAAATTTAATATTTTTATCTAGGTCAAAATCTTTGATGGCCAAATCCTTGATCTTCTCTTGCTCGCAGCTAAAATCATTTAATTTGAAAAAAAAATCTCTTTACCTCTTCTTCGTTTTCTGCCTTTATTTGCGTCAAGTCTGATGATGACCACATTGGATTGTCAGCTGTGGTCGACATCCTCACCTGCTGAAGATCAGACATAGGTAATTACTTTAGTCAAAAGTCTTCAATTTTAAAACAAACTCACCAAATAGGAGGTGACACAGTTTTTTGTTTTAAAGCCATATCCTATCATCCAAGTCCAGAACTTTTAACATGGGAAACACCTTATCATTCCTATGGTAAAAAAAAAAGAGAAAGCTAATACTGCTCTCAGACGATCTGAGGTAGATTGGTCTTGTTTCTGGCCAGATTGCCTCTAAGCAACGAAAACTTTGAATAAAAGTTGAGGAATGAGAATTTGCAAAGAATTTTTTTCTCACGATGGGATGTGATTTCTCCTTTTGCAATATTTTTATGTTATCCTTCCTGACTCGAATTTATGTCCCTTTGAGCATGGACATGATTGTACATTTCTCTGTAGAATTTTAATTCTTAAATTCAGACACTTTTGATATAGAAATAAGCACTGAAAGGTGCATCATGTTCTTGTATTTGTTTTGATAAGATTATAATTATATTGAGAAGTGGGGAAACTTTATAACAAGTTTTCAGCTGATTGCATCACTCATTGTTTGTTCTTTTAGAGCAACTTAATACCATTATTGCATTAATAGGATAGTGCTCCGAGGAAGGACCTGAATTATGGTTTCAAGATCTGTTGGAAGCTTAAGTAAACAATTTCTCTTTGCAATTGTACAGAATTTCAGAATTAAAGTGTTATTTCTAAGAAACACATTTAGAGGCTGTTAGGGGCAAGAGACATTTCCCAAGAGATCTTCAATAGGACGGTTATTATCATTTTCTAATGGGATAAATTCATAAAATGTACTAAATGCTTACTGAAATTTCCTTTTGATTCAATCTTAGAGATATCCATAGATGATTGATGGTTATTTCCCTTTTTAGTCAATCTCATCCATGGTTGCGACAGCTCTCTAGCAATTGAATAAGCTAATACTCATCTCAAAATAAACTCATGACACAGACCAGAGGTAGACTTGGACTGGTTAAGAGTTCACCTGTTTCCATGACTCTATAGAACTTTATTTTGAACTCTGTACATGATACAAATTTGAAAATGCAGATAATACATGTGTTTTCTGAATGATATTGTCTAAATCCCAATCAAAATCAAATCTAGACTACAACTATGCTTCCACAAAGACAGATCTACTCTGGACAGACAAAAAGAAAATCTTGCAACTATGATCATATCTGCTCAGAGCCTACACTAAACAAAACTGCACTGGCTCAGGCAAGGTCATCTTAACTTTTATACAGCCTTCAGAAAAGTTTTGTTAAAGCAGTTCAGCTTTAAGATCATTTTACACAATTAATTAGGTTGCCTATTATTGTCTTTAAATGATCTTCTTGGATGTGCAGTTTAGGGCATGCACTGTCTTCCAATCAGGTGTTAAAAGGCAAATGTTAATTTCTATGCCCACACAAACAGTTTTGAGTAACATATTTTACATGAATTGTAATTTTGAAGAAGTGAATAAACTGCTATTGAAAATGCTGTTTGGTATGGTCGTTCTACTTTTTTTTTTTTAATTTTATCGTGTCAACCAACGAAAAAGTGACACACACAATGTCCTATTTTCATAGATTTAGACTTCAGATGCTGATCTATCTTATTAAAAACATTCTCAATGTCATGGTTGTCAAGCTGCAATTTTAGTGTTTCAAAGTTTATCAAGGCAAGCATCCTCTGCAGACAAGACAGTACCTAAAACAATAAGGAAAGTGAAGATTAGTGCCCGTATTCAGAAGAATTTAACGCTATCGTTAGGTTGACGTTAACTGGCTAACGCATGCGTTAATTTAACGACGTATTCAAATGGCACATTTTTGCTAACGACCGGTCCTTAGGTGATCGTTATGGGGGACTTTTTAAAGCGAGCTAACCATCACGTTAACGATAGGTTCAGGCCTACCCTAAAATTTTTACGATCGCTTTAATGGACTTAGGTGACGAACACTTTCCAATCGTTTTGGTAACCAAGGAATTGTTTTTCTCTCCCAATATGGTGGCTTTGGGAGTGATTGCAAGACACTTTTTTGTATTCTTTAAATATAGGCTACTTTGTAATAAATCTAGATCTAGATTCTAGATCTAGATTAGAAAAGAGTTGAATAAAATCTGATGCCTCTTTATTACTCAGCTACAATTAACGGAAAATAATCAAATGTGAGTGAATGGTAAAATAAAAAAAAGGGATGGAAAGGAAAAAAATCTATCGACAATACTATGAGTTCAGCTACTGAAGTCTTAGATCCACAAGAGTGATCTGAAATGTAGACTAGCTAGACTTCGACCTAGATTGAAAATTGGATCTTGTCAAGTGCAGTAACAAAAACAAAAAAAAAAAAAAAAAAGATTGCAAGTTAAATGTTTTGCAAAGATGATCTGCAAACACTACAGAATCTATGAATTTGAAAGTGGTGAATGATGAATAGACTAAACCTACATGTACGGTAGTTTAAGTTTAATCGTCGTCACATAAACCAGTAAGCCACGAAATAGAATTTCGTTACAAGATGGTATAAACTTATACAGAGAGAGAGAGAGAGAGAGAGAGAGAGAGAGAGAGAGAGAGAGAGAGAGAGAGAGAGAGAGAGAGAGAGAGAGAGAGAGAGAGATGTTAGCTTTATTCATTTATCAAGGCTGAGCAATTGCAATCAAACTCAAGCTACTTAAATTGGAGTTGAATGCCTTTGCCGATTTTGTACAGTTGCAGACTCGTGCAGACTATGACTACAGTATTAATTTAATGAAATTCCTAGCTTTTCAACAACTCTTTCTCTCTCTCTCTCTCTCTCTCTCTCTCTCTCTCTCTCTCTCTCTCTCTCTCTCTCTCTCTTTTTTTTTTTTTCTCTCGTTTTTCTCTCTAAATGTATCTACATATCACCAAAGTAAAGAGAAAAGAAAGTAAGAGAGACAGGAAGACGAACTTACTGACAGAGGGCAAGATACTTAGATAGTAAGGTTTTCTTTACAAATTCTCATTTTCCAGTAGTTATTAGCATATTGTGAGACTGATCTATGTATTAAAAATTGTCTCAAAATTCAACGCTGGCATTTTCCTAATTCAAATGGAAGTAGGCACATCCAGGATTGAAATTATGAAAAGAGAAGTACATGGTTTATTTTGTGTCGTGATTCCACAAACCAGTTTTCAAAATGCATGAGTTCCACAGTTCTTGATTTGATTTTCTCTGTTTGTTTTTTTTTTAAACCTCATTAACATCATTATAATTATTATTATTATTATTATAATTATTATTATTTGCTCTTACTTAAAAAAAATGTTTATACATATCAGCCCTGATAAGTCCAGCTTCATAGAAAATAAAAATATTGTCCCCAAAAACCCATAACTTCTAAATTTATGCATTATAACAAAAAGAGAGCACAAAGAATTGAATTAAAAAAAAAATAAGAGATTCAAAAAATAATTATAGTCAGATGTAATCATACATACATGTATATATTGCTCTCTTATACTTTGGTAAACTGATTTTTTAAATGAACTTAATCATCAATCATTATTGAACTCATGAGATTTTGCCTTAGGCTTTCTTTTAGAATTAGGACATTTTTTTTTTAATCAAGCCCAATTGAAGCCATTATTTAAAAAAAATTTTTCATTCTTTATTCACCAGGGTATTTAAGATTATTGCTTATTCAGAAAAAAAAACCCAAATGATTTTAGAAAATGAAATCTCTCGAAAGAAAGCGATTTCAATATTGGACTTTGCAAATGGTACATAGAGTCAATCTTTTTTTTTCTTGGTGAAATTTAGGTAACCATAACGTTTTATTTACCAAGAAATACAAAATGTATTACTTTTCTTTTGAAATGCATCACTTTGTTATGTTATTCAACTTTTTCAATCTGCAGTTTTCAATAAATAAAGAGTGGAGATCTTATTGTTTTCCTCCAGTACCTTCAACAACTTACAGAGACAGAAAACAGGCAGCTCAACAAACTTATCAATAAATTTCATGCAGTAAAAATGAACTTTTTTCATTCCAATGTTCTAAATTGAAAAGTAATTTACAAGATTTACCCACTACATGTAGACTCCATATATAATATAAGCAAATATAATTTTGCAGAAGTGTAAAAATTCGTTTTCTTGAATTCTTTTAATGATTAATTGTCCTCAAAAAAAAAAAAAAAAAAAAAGAATAAGAATAATTGAAGACTTAAACTAAGCCAGTCAATTGGAGTGCACCATTTAGAAAAGTCTTTCTGTTTAGAAAAGACGTTAAAAAGACCAAGTACATAATCAAATTTGCTGAAGTGAGCAGTGATATTTTAAAAAGACATTGAATTAAGCAAATCACATCTGTGATAGAAAGTGAATATTGCTGAAATTGAACATGCTGACCTCAAATCATATGTTGCTCATTTTTTCATTCAGATTATAACAAATATATATAAAAACTAACAAAACATGTAAGAGGTACAGAAGTCATTTAGTAATGGCTAAAAGTTTCAGTCATTATTGAACTCATGAGATTTTGCCTTAGGCTTTCTTTTAGAATTAGGACATTTTCTTAAATCAAGACCAATTGAAGTCATTATTTAAAAAAATAAATTATTTTATTATTTTTTCACTTGGAAATTTAAGATTACTGCTTATTCAGGAAAAAAAAAACCAAGTGATTTTAGAAAATCAAGTCTCGCAGAACAAAGCGATTTAAATATTGGACTTTACAAATGGTACATAGAGTGCTATTTCTTTTTTGTTGGTAAATTTTAGGTAACCATAATTTTTTATTTACCAAGAAATATTTTAGTATTACTTTTCTTATGGAATGCATCACTTTGTTATGTTATTCAACTTTTTCAATCAGCAGTTTTCAATAAATAAAGATCTTAAGTGGAGATCTTATTGTTTTCCTCCAGTACCTTTAACAATTTACAGAGACTTAAAACAGGCATTTCAAAAAATTTATCAATAAATTCCTTGCAGTAAAAATGAACTTTTTCATTCCAATATTCTAAATTGAAAATTAATTTACAAGATTTACCCACAACATGTAGACTATATGTATATAAGCGAATATCATTTTGCAGAAGTGCAAAATGTATTGTCTTGAATTATTTAAATGATTAATTATCCTAAAAAAAAATTTACTGAAGTGAGCAGTGATATTTTAAAAAGACATTGAATTAAGCAAATCAAAACTGTGATAGAAACTGAATATTGCTGAAATTGCACATGCTGATCTCAAATTATATGTTGCTGATTTTTTTTATTCAGATTATAAAAAACAAATATATATATATATATATATATATATATATATATATATATATATATATATATATATATATATATAAACTAACAATACATGTAAGAGAAAGAGAAGTCATTTAGTAATGGCTAAAAGTTTCTGTTCAAAGACTTGCTTATAAATAACTTCTTTCTATCCAGTTTTAAAAAGATTGTGTTTATTGTTCCTTCAACTTAACAAGCTGGCCACTAAACATTTCAAATATTATACTCCTCTACAAAAAGAACAAAAAGATTTATATATTTTTAAATGCACAGAGATTGAAAATCTGTGAACAATGTTGAACTTTTTGAAAAATTGATCAAGTTTTAAAATTGATTTCTCAAAGTATTGGTATATGGATAGCAAAAGGGGGGGGGGGGGGGGAAACCACAGACTTTAAAAATGTATTTATACGTAGTTGCTGTTAAAAGAGTTGGTTAAAATTAAAGGAGGTCCATTGCAAGCACTTTTATGTAGTGCCTAAGATACTGTATTATTTCAGTATTATTTAATTTCATCTCAATTGAGCTATTCTTTATAATTCTATTTTTTTAATACAAACTAGGCGTAGAACACACATTTTACATCATCAATTTTTGTGAATAGTTGTTAAAAAGAGTAAATGTAAAAATTTCAAATAAAATAATGAGTATGTTATGCCCATCAGAGGGTATTTTATACCTAGAAATAGTAGAATGTTTTCACCTATGCTTTTCATTTATAATCATAATCTGTAAAGACTTTTCTAAATAAATTGGAAAATGAGAGTAACCAGGAAAAGAGCTATAATATACATAAAAAGGTAGTGAAACCAAAAGATGTTTATTTTTTAAATTCATCCTAATGTTAGCTGAATTAAGAGAAAGTATTGCTACAAGTCCAATTCTTCTTTTTTTTTTTTTTTTTACACTTTTATAAGTAATATTATAACCATTTGCACATTTGCAGTAGCATTACTACCAATGGACATTAATGAAGGGCCTTTCCCATCTAAATCTTGAAAAAAAATTTGGCATGGGCTATAATGATTGGAAACATTTTACTCATATGAAATTGAACAAATAACGTAGTCTATGTGGTCTTTTAGGTTAGACTCAGTCAAAGAGTAATTCTCCTCACGGATCGTTACCTTGATGAGGTGAGCAAGCTTGCGTGCCTTGATAACCCTGAGAGCTATGCCGGCGAGAGCCTCGTGCTCCTGGTAGGGCCACCCAAGCCGGACAGGTCAAAGGATAGAGGCCAGACTAGATACGATCCACCCCCTCCCCCTACTTGTAGGTTTAGCATAGGGCTAACAACTCTATCTTGTAAAAATGATATTGTTACAGAAACAGCAGCTGCCCTAATTGCCTACGGCAAAAAGGGCAGTAAGTAAGTAAAGAGTAATTATGCATAGGCCTCTTACTTTACCTTAATAAATTGTAATTTAGATCTAGATCTAGATACAGACACAGGTTTGCTTTAAGGCCTGGATCTAGATCTAGATCTAGGCATAACCCTTATATAAATTGAATGAGAGATAACATGCTGGGAATTTAGTTAACTAAAGTTTTACTCTTGAACTCGATTCTGAACAGCAATTATTGTTCCACAACATCTTACAATGCATTGCATTGAGTTTCCACAGTCTAGATTAACTGTAGGCATTGTTATGATTATAGCTCTAAATAAGCTTAGATTTAAATCTAGATCTAGCTCTATGTTAGATCAGATGAGGGACACTATGTTAAAGCAAAGACTATATATATATTTTTTTAAACAACATTTTCATCCTTGGGTTGCAGCTAGAACAAGAACAATTAATCTGCATAATGTTCCAAACAGTTTTTTCTATACATTAAACATCGTTGTCAAGCCCGATATGAAATGTAAACAAGGCAACAGCCTTAACTTCCGGGTGAAAAGTGACAATTTTTTGCAAAACACGCCCAAAGTAAATGATAAATTAATTATCTCGGACATTATTTTTAACGCTATCGTTAGAAAAATGTTTTGAATGCGACTTAGTTAACGATGTTGTTAGAAATCTTCTGAATACGTCGTAGATAACGATATCGTTATAAAGACAGGTGGCTAATTTTACGTGTGCGTTAACTCCAAAATGTTATGAATACGGCCACAGATATATGTCCAGCATGCAATCATCCCACGACAGAGCAGCCTTGGGTCCTCGACACTTCATCAGGTAGTCATTCATATAGGCTGGTTTAATTCGATAAGGTGACAAATAAAGAACACAAAGCACTGAAACTCAAAACCAACTTCATTAAAATCGACTCCGAATTAGATAAAATACATCTAGATCTAAATCGAGATCTTTAGATCTCGTTCAAATTTAAAAGCAACTGCGAAACACTAAGACAGTGCTATTGAGTCAAGGTGGTTAAATTTTTACTCATACCTCGAGATGTAGGTTATAAAGGAAAGATATCTTTCTAGAGCCTAGATGCTTTATATGATTAGAACCTACTGATAGGTTGAAATTGAATTTATATAGATCTTTCGAAATGTTGGCGTCTCGTCCAAGCTGCTTCTCAATGCCTTGATAACCTCACTCACTCAGATTGATACAAAGCATTGCAGGATTTTGCAGCTAAAAACGAAAAGAAAAATGAAAGTGCGAAGGGAATCTACTCTCAAATCTCAATGTCAAAACGTTTATTAATTTTTAGCGCCAACCCAGCTGTGAAAGGTTATTTATCTAAGACTAAGAAGATTCAATTTTCCCAACTCCAACTAACGTCAGATCTACATCTAATCTGGATGATCTGTAAGTAATTTTCTACTATTTTTGAACATTATAAATATATAGGCCTATACATCGAAATCTAGATATTAGATTCAGATTGATAACCTTTAGTCCCGTCACATCCCTAGTCAGATATCAATTTACAAGCATTTATAACAGTTTTAGATACACAGACTTAAATAGCCATGCAATCAACCAAATACATGTAGATATAGATATACTTTGTTTTGAAGCTAAAACAATGAAGAGAAGAATATTTCTACAGAGAGGTTGCCAAGACAATACTTAGGCCCTAATAATAACCTGAAATAAGTGAACATGTGCAGACAATCAGATCTAGATCTAGATTCTAGATTTAGAGATAAAAAAAAGATAACATTTGAAAACAGTTAGCTGCAGATGAATAAAAAGCTCATAGAATGAAATAGGTAAATACCTCTATGCCTATAGTCACAAAACCTTAGTTTAATGATCCGGCATCTAATAGGGCACAAGATCAAGGCAAACGGAAAACCCCACACTAACAAAAAAAAGGAAGATAGCAGAGGACCTGTACTACGGCTGTAGGCCCTCAAAGCCAGGCTCTGCTAAGAAGAGAGGAAATAAAGAATAAAAGATAGGTGGAACATTTGCTGATATCGGCCCACAATTGAACGTTACATCTCAATGAATTGGAAACTTGTATAGTTTAATGGGATTTTAGAGCAACACAAAAATGCTTTCTTGAAATGTATTTATTTGCAACCAATGAAACCTTCATATTCATTAAGAAATTTACAATTTTAAAGCTTAAAGTGAGTTGGGCTGATAACTGCAATAATACCAGATAGGCAAACCTCCACCCTCAATGATTTTAAATAGCTGTATACAAATTTAGAAGTGAGTACAACTTTACTTTTCCAAGAGTAGATCTACATAAAAAGGGTTTGCTTCACATAAGTAACAGATGTAGTTATACTTGTTATCAATTATGTTAAAGCATGTTTTTAAATGCATGTTCCACAAAGACCATTCAATCCACATTAAAAAAAAAATTTCACATATGAGATTATTAAAATACTGTAATCACATCTCTCAATCTTAAGTCTGCTCTTGAAAGTACAACTATAGGCCTATAAGTAAAAAAAAAAATTTTATACATCACTTTGACCAAGATAACTCTTATTCTAAGTGTGTGTCGCAGACACTCATAGTCATACACTGATGATACAGTCAGATTGCCTCCCAAGTGTAGTTATCTCTTAAGATTCTGCTAAAATATTGGCACTCGCAAGCACACTAGTGCGCACTCCAGCCTGACTCTCTCTTTCTCTCTCTCTCTGCCTGTCTGTCTGTCTGTCTGTCTGTCTCTCTCTCTCTCTCTCTCTCTCTCTCTCTCTCTCTCTCTCTCTCTCTCTCTCTCTCTCTCTCTCTCTCTCTCTCTCTCTTCCACATACTTTCATTCCTTAATTATTTATTGGTACTCTGTATTTTTTTCTTTTCAACATCACATTATTGTTGATTATATATCAGTGAATTAATTTAGAATAATTTCTGTTACAGTACCTAGAGTATGATATAGGAGATGATATGTCCAATAGCTGCTAGTTACACTGGACACTATTCGTGCAGCTGCTCAGTTAACGCCAGGCTTTATTAACACACACAGCTGCTCTTTTAATATTGGACACTATTGGGGCAGCTGCTCCATTAACACTAGGCACTATAGGCACAGCTGATCGTTAATGGTGCAATGCGGTTTACAACCGGGCACTTTCGTTTATATGCCAAGCTTGTTGACCTTAGTCTGCCATCATGAAATAAACTACAATTTTACAAGAAAGGGATATGATATATATATACAGTTCTATATATATGACCAATTGCCAAATAAGCCATATGATATCTATATACGTCACCGCAGTGCTTGAGCCATAACGGTATTTCTAACCTACGGTTGTATTTATAATTTGGCACAGTTATTAAAATGTAAATGTTCAGCAGACATGCAAAATTTTGTTTTGATTGATGAATTGGTTTTTATTTTACAGTCTTTCAAACTATAAATAGATACTAAAATCTACCATGAAAATCTATTATGAAATAAACCTAACACTAACAGATAACTGCACTGCAAAATCATTTTAGGAAGGCTTAAGATTACTTTTTTCTCTGGAGACATTGGAAGGAGTGCAGCCATGGGTTCCAATGCTTTTTTATTGAAAAAATTGTTGATTAGATCTTACTGGTGTTTTAAAACTTTCATTAGTTAATGTGAGTTTTTCTCGTCAAATACACCTTCAAGTTTGAATTTACCAAAATCTAATACACATCCAATAAACAATTTTTTTTTTTACTATGGCTAGGTATTCAGTGTTAGGTTGGAAAAATAAAAATCTTAAAGCCCCAAAAAATAAGTGTTCAGATGTTGAGTCGCCACATTTCATTTTTTGTGTCAAAAACCATGAGGAAAGTTAGACGAAAAAAACAAAGTAGACAAAATTTTAACAAACTCATTTTTGAAATTATAAATTCACAAAATATTTACTAATTTTAAGATTTCAAAATTTAAGAGAAAAATTGTTTTGAACATTCTTTCACCTTTTCGGGTATTACATTTGAAAAAGATCTCGTGAGACGCGATGACCATTCACATCTTTCGCATCAAACTAAGAATGGCTCTCGTAAGTTAGTCCGACTCGTGGATCTACCCTGCATAACATCGCATTCAGTCTCTCAAATCTATCTTCACAGGTGAGTTATGTTTAACTATATTTTTTTTTATTTCGCTATTTCGTTTTGTATTTTGATAACATTGGCTTGTTTTTTTTGTTAGAGACAAGGAATTGACTATGCTGTCATGGCATCTCACTCGTCATTTTTGTGTAAGTGAGTTGAAAATGTAGATCTAGATAATTCATCTTGAGAAAAGGCATTCATCAAGTTCTGCATTTAGTCATATTCTTTGTAACTTGGAAAGTATTAATATATATTGTCAATTTTTTTATATGGTTCTCACAAATTTTAGAGTCTTCTCTCACTTAACACAATTTGACAAGATTGAAGTCAAAACGGAAACTTCCCAGTTCTGTCTCAAGTTAAAACAAATGTGATATGTAGGAATGTAAAATGAAAAATGGGAATGGTTTATTAATACTTCTTTTTTATGTATTCATAAAATACTATTTTACTTACTGCCACTATCCAAGTGATAAGAAAAGTTTTTAAACGTTTTATGTAATTTTATAGAAATCGATTTGCTTTCACTCTCTAAAAAGCCCTTGACATGACTTTTCATGTCAAACCATATTTTTCAGAGAAAGTTGTGAAATTTTCAGATTTAAAGAAAAGTAATGTCATGTTTGACAACTGTAGACAATAAAGCTAGAACAATTCTCATAAATTATCTTTTAAAATTTATATTTAGTTTTAGAGCCAGCATGTTTCGTGCATTTATTAGAACTGTGAGATAACTTTTTCAAAGTTGAACAGAAAAATTTCTTTGTCAATTTGTGTATGTTTTATCTAGATAGTTTTTTGGGAAGTGCTGTTGATATTGATTTGGCTAACTTAAGCAAAATGAAAATTAGCAATATCTCGATCATTATGTGAAGTCCATGAATGAGAAAATTTTATCAGTTTATGACAGGAAAGAATTTACTTTGAACTCATTCATGGGTAAGAATGTGTGAAAAAATAGATTTTGCTTAATTGGGGAAGGAAAAATGTGTTAGTCTTTATGTGTAAGTGAACCAATTTCAAGAAGAGTACATAAATAATTACATTTTCTCTCATGCTTCATTTTTATAAAGTGTGCCAACACAGCAAATTAATTTTAATGTTTAAACATACTTAGCTTTAAGAAGACTTTCAATAACCTAGATCTAGGTGCAAACTTTCAGAAATTAAATTATTATTTTCAAATATTATTGCTTAAACTTTATTAATATTATATTAGTTGTTGGAATTAAAAAATGAGAGATATGTAATGTTTTAAGTACCAGTACTGGAAGATATTTACCTAAGTTTCTCTAAGGAAATAAAAATGTTTGGGAGTAGTGGTCCAGTTGTGATGCTTATTTCAGTCTAGTTTTGATTTCTATCGATATAATTAAATACTTTTTAAAAAATTATTTAAAGCCCCACACCGGATACTGTTTGTTGTTAACCCTCATCCTGCTGACGCGGTTACCCACAGATAAGGTCGAAAACTGTACCTTTGCCACAGCCTGTTAGCTTCTGGACTGGGCAAGTGGCAGAGAAAATTACCTGTGTTTGTTCTAGGTGTGTTGTAGCTTACAGCAATGCGTCTAGATAAACTTTTGTTGCCAAAACAAAGCATTTATTTTTTTCAAACGTGACAACTTTATTTAAATATGTTTCATGTTTCTGAGAGTTTATGAAAGGACCAGTTATAGACAAAGGCTTGGAGAAAAATAAGTTTTCAAAGGGAGGGTGATTGGATATGATAGTTTTAGTTTACAATAATTAGCAACTCCTTTGATGAAAGCTTGGATTTGTACAGAAAGTAAAACACATAGGTAATTAATTTAGTGTGTTTGTGTGTGAGAGAGGGAGGAGGGTGGCGAGGATGAAAACTAAACGAGAAAAGATTTTAATTCATTTAGAACTAGCAAACCTTTGAGTCTAGTTCAGTCTTCCGTCTAAGCTAAAGCCTCTAGAGTCAGTGCGTGATCCTTTTGTTCAAACTACAGGTATGTAACTATATAGATACATGTACAACTAAATGCGGGTACCGTGTAGTTCTATTATAACAGAGAGTGGGTTGGGGTGATAGGTGAGACAAAAGAGGAGAAAGACAATCAGACCGAGCAGCAAAGTCCGCACGTGATGCTTATCAGGAGCTTCCATAATCACTGTCTCATACATCTTATGAGACATCAAGTAAAAAACTTGTTCAACAATCTGAACGTCAGCCTATACTTTCCTGCCATTGGACACATAGTGGCAGCTGACACTGTGACAGCATATCAAAATCACCAACAACAAAGGCAAAGGCTTGATACCCTATACACACACACACCACGCTCTCAATTCATGTCTTTCTTTACACCTCAGTAAACTACTCCTTTTCTTACTCTGCTTTACAGTAACAAAAGGCTGTGATGTGATTGACCTGTAACAAGATTGGTTAGGCCAATCACGTTACGTTATAACTAACACCACTACTAACTACAATCCACTTGATTCGAGGAAGTCTGAGGGGTAGGTGGCAGTGGTCATGCCAAGTCTTTGTCAGGACTCTCTATTGGGGACGGGTGGGGGCAAGTAAGGGGGAAGAGAAGGGCCATATGGTAAAGTCACCACTGTCCTAGTTCTTTTATTTGCTTTTCGGTCTTTGTAATAACCACATGCAAAGGAAGCAGGTTCCCCATGTATCAGTAACATCAACTACCCATCTCGTAACATGGATCCGACAGACATGCCTAAATTGCAATTTGTTCTTTACACCTCAGGGGCTCTCGATCGCTTCACAGAAGTTCAAACAGGGAGAAATTGTCACCTTTTCATTGGTTGATATTCTTAGAACAGATATAAAGTCTACAGAGTTTATGAGATGAGGTGTTTAGAGGATAATGACATTTCAAACAGGCCTGCCAGTCAACCACTAATAATAATGGCGCCGCAGACCTAGTTCGGAGCCTCAGCCTATACATTTAATGGCATAGCAGCACCCAGGTTATTGTCAAGGCAAAGCTTAAATATAATGACTGCGGACTACTAGGGTTAACATTAAGCCATTCACACGGTTCACATGAATGAAGTATGACTAGCTTTTCACTGATCTTTGATGATTTATCATAGATGTTTTACTTGTAGTATTTGCATTCCATAGAGACAAAAAGTTCTGAGTCAGACAGTAGTGCCCTTTTGTCCTCAAATCTGTTTAAATTTTTTTTCTTTTTCAGTGTAGAGTTTTTCATGATTTTATGGCCAGAGAAAAAGAAGCCTGTTCTTCCAAAGAAAACACCCAAGAGCCAAGCATCAGGCAGAATATTGTGCCAGGCTAAAGACAGATGCCAAAAAATGGGCAACCTGTTGCTTGAAGCAGAAATTACTGGTAACGAACTAGTGAGGCAGCTTAAAGCAGGAGCAGAAGGCAGAGCAAAAGATAAAAAAACAGTATGAGATACAAATTGAAAAGGTCAGTGACTTTACTAAAGTATAGATGTATGGGCATAAAGCTGAAAATGTTCAGCTTGAATATTACAAATCATTTAATTGTGAAGCTGAAATTTTATTTTTATTTGTTCGATTATTCTTAGTTGAATGTACAAAATATGTTTGTTGATATTGTTTAAAGAAATGCATAATATGTGATTCACATTTAAGGTGGTGCCCTGATACCTGAAGAAAAATTCATTTTAATTTCTGTTAACACTTTTGACTTTTAATACATATGATCTTAAGTTATAAAAGTTGGCGTATCATCAAATAGTAGTTGCTACCAGGCTTCTCATTTCATCTGGGATGCAAGACATATTACATGTTTAGGTGTCAATGGAAAGCCCATTTTAAACACAGTTTACCAAGAGCAGTTCTCATTGCAAATTAGAATCTGGAAAGGTCAGTTAAAATGCATTTGATGCTTTATATAATTTATTATTTCTATCTAACAGTATTGCAATCTTTAAAAAGTCAAAAGAATTCCTTGACATCTACTTTAATAAGTGCATTGCCATAATTATCAGTTTAATTGCATTGCTTCTGTTACAATTTTATGAGTAATGAACAAGTTCTTGTTAACATTCTTTAATTAAAAAAGCTCAATTAGTTCCTAGGTCGGGCTGAGAATGTCGTGCTTATTCATCTGTTTAATCAAGTGTATTATTTCTAAAGCTGAGTTTTGCTAGAAATTCATAAAACTCAGGGTTCATCTTTTTAGCCAGTCTTTGTTATAACTTTCCTTGTTGCTTGATATTTGCTACCATTATGTAGAATGTATATGCTCTACAGTTTATTTTCTACGTCAGAATCTTGAAAGTTCTTAATTGATTAATTAACTGACCATATCCAGGCTTAAGGCAAAGTATTTTTGTCTGATTTTATCTGAACATGCACTGAAGGTTATCTTTGTCTAATGTATTAATTATGTCTTGGGACATAACATGTACAAGGGATTAGGGACTATCCATCTATTTTCTATTCTTATTAGATGCTGCAACATTTTTTTTATGTCTGTTGATGCATATTGACTAAGTTTGATACTTCTCTAACATATTCTCCCTGGTTGTAATAAATTCTTTATTTTTATGACATTGACTTTAATGATTTACTTACTAGTTTGGTGATCTTTCCTGAGTTATTGCTTGTCTTTTCAGCATTTTCCAAATGGTTTTCACACTTCTATTAACTACATATTGTTGTTTCATATTTAGCCTTTAGGCATTTGGATTTAAAAAAATGCATGCTGTACTTTTCAAGATTGTTGTAACTATAATGCTTATTTTGACCTTAGCTTTGATAAATGTGCAAATTTTTTTAAAACGATCTTCATAATTTTATGTACTTTTTTTTTTTTATCATGCTCTTGATTTGAAAATTTCAGTCTTTTATTGCTTATTGAATACCTTGAATTCATATAATTGCACTTAATAGACGTTCCAGTTTACTTTGAACAATGTAGCTCCTAATACTGATACTCGTCATATCAGGGTAATACTAGTCCTGCAATTTGATATTTTCTTATTTTAGCTCTCTTTGTAAAACAAACTAAAAGTAAAAGTATGTTTTATTTGCTAAATTATGAAGCTTTTCACAAACTTGAAGGAAATTTTGAATGAAATTTTATTCTTGGTGGATGCCAAATGTATGAAATAATACTTGAGTGATCAGTTTGGTGTATGCATAGTTCAGTCTCAGTTGATTGAAATAAATTTGTACTTCATAAGATCACATTTAAATGGGAGTAGTAAATTTTCATGCTATAATCCTAGCAAATTTATGTTTACCAAAAAAAAAAAAGTCCATTCTTTGTAAAGTTTTTAAATGAAAAGGAAATATCAATTGGATGAAATGATTATGATTAGTTACAGCTGTATGACATACATCTCCTCTTGTTTGAATTCTATGTCCATTGCTTGGAATGTATTAATGTGTGCAAACTGCATGTTTTCAGGCAAAAGAGCAATAATGAAGTATAACAATGAATTATTTTCATGATGTAACATATTTATAAAACTTTCAATGCGTAGTTCTTTATTTTTTTATAAATCTTTGACATGACGAGTGTTATACAATTTGTTAAAGAGATCTACAAAATAAAGAGTTGAAGTTCATTGTTTATCAGTTCTTTCCTTTGTTCATTTTGGACTTGACAATTTTTCATAAAAATTAAAACTTAACAAAGATAGTAACAACAAAGTAGAAGCTCTTGCAGTGTTTTTTTTTTTAATTTATTCCCAAGTCACATTCTGGAGCATTTAAACTTACTATCAGAGAATGGCGTGGCGTCTTTACATTTTGTTTGTTTGTTTGTATTTGTTTTTGTCAATGTGGTTTTCCTTATGGTACAGTATAATGAAAAGAAGACAACAAATAATTTTGAACACATTCCCAAACAACAACCCTGATGAATAGGCAATTTTAAACTAAAGAAACAGCACATGTAGTACTTAATGATAAATTTAGAAGCCTATGGAGTACTTCCAAAAAGTACGAGGTCTAATATTTTTCATAATATACTCTTACAAGCACATAATCCTTTAATTAAAGAAAAAAATATTTGTTCAATAATGTTTTGACTATGAGCGCTCGAAAAAGATGTTTTTTTCGTATTATTTTATATATCGAGGGCAATTTCTGACTAATATGAAAAGTAACATCAAAATTTGCGCTTTCATGATAAATTGAACGATTTTTGCAATGTTTTTTTTTCCTTCAAGTGTATCCAAAATATGATTATTTTTAAAGTAAAATAACAAAAACTGTCTAAATTTTTCGTAGTCAATCAGTACTGAAGTGCTTATTTAAAAAATTATATATCTTCAACAAAGGTCTATACTACAACTTTGCTTTGGGTTATATAGAAATGTCTATAATTTTTAAGATAGAGACACGCCATACGGGTGTAAAATTGTGATAGATCTAAGCTACCAGTATTTGGCAATGGGTCATATATATATATAGATATAGATATAGCTACAATCATTTTATCTCTTTTGATAGATTTTAATTGATGATCTATCATTTTCTATGTATATGTCTATCTCTTTTCCTAGAACACTGTTTCTCTCCCTGTTGTTAAAATATTCTATAGTTCAGGGCATTTTTAGTTTTTTAATTATAAATCTCTATTCAGTTGTGTTGATTCTTTTTTCCTCTGTGGGCTTAATTATTACCACAGATTGTTTTGGATGTAACACATTAGATTCAAAAAATCAAATCTAATTCTAGTTACTAAATCATGATTATCTTCTGAATGTCAAACCCTCTCCTCTCTCACTGAATTTCTCTGAGACAAAATTCTCTTCATTTTTAAATGTTATTTTTGTTTTAAGGAATGACCCTGTATTTCAGTTAATTTTTTTTTTCTTTTTTTAACGGTTTGATTTTCTTTAAATTATGAACTTGAACTGTTTTTGCAGGATAAAAATATTATAAATTGAACCTTACTCTTTAATACTAATAGGAAAAGTTGTTATAGAGCAATAAAAACAATGATTAAATTTATATTGTGCACCAATTTAAAACATACCATTGTCCAGATACCCGGTGTTATTACGATTAAATGCGAATGTTCAGCAGGATAATCATAATTGAAATATCAGGGACGTTTTAAATCAGCTCTAAAGACAAAATGAAGAATTTCTGAAAATTCAGCCTTTGAAAAGCTATCCTAAAATTTTGTTGACACTTAAAGTAGGAATTTATATATATTGAAGTTGAATATATAAATATATATATATATATATATATATATATATATATATATATATATATATATATATATATCATTTATTAGCCTGATATGTTTTGCAATTTCAAAGAGTCTTTCACTCTGTCAGTGTCACATTTTTACTTGCACTCCTTTTCAATTGCTCAAATCTGCTGTCTCATAATAAACCTCCAATGAAAGTGTCCAACTCTAAGATTTTAACCAACATATATTTTAGGAGCAAATGAGAGAGAGAGAGAATGTTTGTGTTTTTTGTGACTGAACTGAGGGAATGTCGTATTATTAAAATATAAAGAAAAAATAAACAGTGAAACATATAAATACTCCCATTCCATTCTGTGGTGAGCTTGCCTTCTTGAAAGTCATTTATGGTGACTTACCTAACTGAGCCAATTTGATGGCCGCAGCTTCAGTGTCTCATACTTTAAAGTTCTCATAAATACTTACCTTGCATCTTAGACATACCTTCTCTCCACTGGCTCCTGGCAACTTCCCATACAGTTTACATCAAAGCTCTGCTATTGCTTTTGTTTTCAATCACTTGATTTAATTTTTCAAAGACATTCCATTGTTGAACACTTTTGAGAGTCTCAACATCTGGTAGTCATAATTAGTGAAAAAGTTAGTTGGCATGACTAGAAATGCTTTGCGAACCACTTAGCTAATTGTTCAGCCCCAAAGTGCAACATCTTTTTTTTCTTCTGAAATTCCTCTTTTTCAAATTTCAAAGAGTTCCCACTTCTTGACGACTTCCAAGCCAGCACTTGAGAATATGTTTGTTTTGTAACTTGTAGAGAAAATATCAAGATGGGCCTTGTCACTAAAAAGTGTCTCCAACTCTTCTTAAATGATGAGTTGCAAATTATTCAGGCTTTACACATAATGACCCTCTAGGTCGACAACTGATTATTTTAAATAATAATGATACAAACCACCTTTGGATCTTAAATTACCTGCTTGAGATTTGTATGTACACCTATGTGCTCGGTTTCTTACCTGATGAAAATTATAGGCTGGAATACTAAGTTGGTTACCTTCCCTTAGTTAGCAAAGGAAGGGGCTGAAATATCCCAAATTTTTTTTCCCGATATTGATCTATGTAAAACATTTTTAACAAACTGTTAATCTGTGATTGATACAAGCACCGCCTTTTACTAAGAGTCAAAAACACAATCACATAGTTCAGTGTAAATGCATAAATATGTAAGATTTCAAGATTGAGAAAGAAGAATAATCTAGATGAGACATGTACGGTTTAAGTTGCAAAATTAGATATTCAATTTTAATGATTGCCCATCTGACTGTGGATTGGTTTCATTGCAGTTGTTTAACTTATATTGATGTGAACATTACTTTCGATTTCTTTGTTATGGATTAACAATATGTAGCTGATGCTAATAATTGTATTATTGCAATTTTAGGGATCACATTTTTGAGGCAGGAAGGAAGTACAATGTACTGTAAATAGCTTTTTAATATCTTAGAGTTATATTGAGTTAAGATGCTCAATTCAGAGATATATAGAAGTAAGTTTTTAGAGAGGAAACCCTCTGATTACAAAGGTTGATGACCTAAACCTCTGACACCAGGGTGCCTGCTACCTGTATTTATGTATCTCTGCAAATTGAATATATAGACCAAGTTTTGAAGTGACTTCTCAATCCACCAGAAAAGCTTATTTTTACGTTGTTACTACATGTAGTGCTTGTAAAAAGTTTGCTCAAAATATCTAGGCTGATGATCCCACATGAATCATCCAGTTCAACTGTTATAGGATTGAGACAGTTTGTTATGGTGTAAATTGTGGAATCAGATTATAGCATTACTTTTAGAGCAAGCTGTGTATCCCAGGTTTGAATGTGTATGCTTGATTAGAACAACATTATAACTGAAGTGGGGAGAGAGATGTCTGCATCAGACAACAATTGTCTATGATGTTAGGTTTGTTAGCTATTAACTGCTAGAGCAAAAAAATCGCAATGCAATGTCATTGTAAACAAAAATAGGAGACAACAGACATGTTTGCTTTCTAAACCGGTGCTTAATGCTACTAATTACATGTATTTATAAACTCAATTTTTGCTGTTGCGACTACATAGCATAACAACTGCTACAGCTGCCACTGCTGCTACTAATACTACACTTACTATTATTTTTCTGTACAATTTGTAAGCTTTTTGACAATTGATCTGCCCAACATATATGCTTTAAGTATTTTATGCACTTTCTGAAATATAATAACTCACACAGAGCATGTAAAGAGTAAAGAAGTCAATTTTACAGAAACTAAAAAGTAATAAAGGCAAGATAAAATCATAATTAAACTGTGGGAAAAACATCTCTGAAATAAATCGTTTATAAACCACTTTATAAGGAACAATACTAACCTTTTAAAGAGTTTATTGAAATTAAAGTTTAAGTACATGTAGGTATGTAGTCAACTACAATGTTTCAATTATGACTTAAGATTTACATTACAACATGACAATGCCATCAAACCCGTGACAGATATACACTCCCGTAAATTTTGTGTGAAGCACTTACAATTAAAATAATAATTTTTGCAAGAGGTTTTGTCTTCCCAGACAATTTTGTTCTTTTCAACAGTGCTGAGTTTATTTTAGATCTCTACCTTCAATTTGTAATTGCAAGAATATCCTTTTCCCTCTATCTCCAGAAATCTAACAGTTTTCTAGCGCAAAGGGAAAAAAATGTCTAAAGCAAAGCTGAATGTTGTCGTAGCAGCCTGTAACAATATGGGCATTGGTATAAATGGTAAACTTCCTTGGCGTTTGAAGCAAGATATGGCATTCTTCAAAAAGATTACAAGCTCAACAAATGACCCTGAGAGAAAGAATGTTGTCATCATGGGCAAGAACACTTGGCTGTCAATTCCAGCAAAGTTTCGTCCATTATCTGGCAGAGTGAACATTGTATTGAGTACTACTCTTACAGAAGTACATGTACCTAAAGATGTCTATCTTGCAAAGACATTTGAAGATGCCATGAATCTGGTGGACTCGATGGAATCAACAATAGAAGAAATATTTGTGATAGGAGGCGCATCAGTTTACAACGCAGCCATGTTTGGCTCTTATCCTTGCCGAATTTATCTTTCTCGAGTATTAGATGATTTTAAGTGTGACACTTTTTTACCAGAGATTGATGAAAAAGTATTTACTAAAATTACCAACCCAAGTAGCGTGCCTGTAAATGAGTTTGAGGATAATGGAACAAAGTTCCACATTGTTGTTTACGAAAAGTATTTCAACTGAAGCAAAATATAGTTGTTGTTTTTTTCAGAAGACTGCAACACACGTGGATGTACTGAAAATGTGGATCCTTATTCCATTCTAAACCACAAAATTATGTTGATTTGCGGATTGCATCGATATGACATTAAATATTCTAAAATTATAGAATTCAGTTTTACTTTGTACTTTATCTTTATTGTGTTTTCACCTTGTCAGCCTGCTTTTGGAATTATGAATCATGTTGGAAGGATTTTGGTGGAGAGTTAAGAGACTAAATACATGAGTTAAAACAATAATTTAAAAGATGGCTTGTTTTGAAAAAAATCTGTGTGTTTAGTTAGAACATATTCAGTAGGATTAGATCAACATGGTCTTCAAATCTGTCGTTCCTTACAAGTTACGTAAGTCTTTAGAAACTGCTCAATAATTGATTTGATAATGATTCTTCAGTATGTTATACCGCAAAATAAGGACAAGAAACGTGCTCTCTACAGTAGGACAAAAATTGCATGCTGGTTCTACATGTAATATGAGTCTTCATTTAAAAAAGTTTGTACAGCTGGACAAAGTTGAAATTTTTTTTTAATCAAAATATCTTGAAAGACTTTTAATTGAATTTTTTTTAAAAGTTTCTCGCAAGGTGTTATACAAGCTGTGACTTTTTTCCTTTTCTATAAATATCAATCAGCTTCTTCTTCTTCTTCTTCTTTGATCTTCATGGTAGACTAGATGGTGAGGTCCAAAGAGTTGATGAACTCCGCAGTAATTCCCAGGTGGTGAGCGCTGCCATAGAGTTTCTGGTTCATCTCCCTGGGTTCTGGCCAGTACTTTCGTCTGGCCTCTTCCAACTGTGGGCAGTCTTGGAGAATGTGCTGGGCATCTTGGCGACTTGCCCCACAAGGACAGTTGGGGCCGTCTCCAATTTTGAAGCGTGAGAACAGGTGATGCTTCAGTCTATTGTGTCCTGTTCTTAGCCTAAAGATTGCCAACTGATCGGCCCTTAGAAGCTGATATATTGAATCCCTGGGTTTGTACTGAGGGTGACCATCGATAATTGATATCAGAGTTGATGAGGGTTTTTGCCTCTTTATAGCTTGGGCTGTACTGGATTTGTTCCATCAGTCCGCCTTCTTTCGCCAGTTCATCAGCAATGTCATTTCCAAAAATGTCTATGTGACCAGGAATCCATTGCAGGACAACTTTGCTCGCTGTAGAGCTGAGTGCCATGATGGCTCGGGTTAGGGCGTTGAGTTCTGGGCACTTTGTACTCTCTAGTGATTCAAGAACTGACCTGGCATCTGTCAGTAGAACCACTTTTGTGTTGTAGGTAGCCTCACTGTTTGCAAGCATCCTTGCTGCCTCTTGAAGGGCTTCAGCCTCTGCCTTGTAGTTTGTGGAATGTTTCCCTGTTGGTATGCTGATGCTGGAACTGGTTTTATCTGGCCACTCTATACATGTAGATCCCACCTCCTCCATCTCGTATTGCTTCTGAGGCTGATCCATCTGTGAATGCTCTTATCCAATGATCTGATGGATATTTCTCTTTGTGCATGTCTTGGGTTACACAGCGTAGCAGACTCTTGGACATAGACCTCTTAGTGCTGATGCCATCAATATCTTTTGCAATCTCTGGATGACTCTATTGACTCCAGAGAGGCCAGTCTATTGAAGTCTGAAGTGGGGCATCTGGTTTGAGATCGGGCAAGTCAAGGCGTTTGTGGATTTGCAGAGCGGAAGCTGTAAAGTTTGTCCGCTTCAACCGTTTCTTTGGTTTGCTTGCAATTAGTTTGTGCATGGGGTGACTTGTGAGATGTTGGAACTTGGTGTACTGAGTCAGCATTTTCCTCATTTCCCTGTCTTCCAAAGGTTCTAGACCTGCAACTGCTTCCATGTAGTTTATTGGCGTACTCTTCATTCCTCCTGAAAGGATTCTCAAGCTTTGGTTCTGCACTCTTTCTATCTTTTGGAAGTTTGTCTTAGCAGCAGTTTCCCACGAGGCCATTCCGTATTCTATGACAGGTCTCACATATTCTACATATGTTTTCTTGAGTACTTTCATATCTGCACCCCAGCTTGTTCCTGCCAGCTTCTTTAACAGCGATGTTCTCCTTATTCCGTTCTTCTGGACGTTTTCAATCTGCTTGCACCAGGTCAACCGAGGATCAAAGGTGACACCTAAGTACTTGGGGTGATTTTCTTTAAGTCTCAGATTAGGTATCTTTGTTGAAAGGGAGAAGATGCTATATGTTGTCTTGGCAGCATTCACGGACATTGCCCAGTCTTCTGTCCATTGCTCTAGAAGTGTGAGACATTCTTGTAGTCGCACTTGGGCTGTTCCACAACTATCTTCAGAACAAATGAGTGCCAAATCATCTGCATAAAGTGCGGCTTTCACATGAGGCTTGATATTCTGGATGCTGTTCATGAAGACCAGGAAAAGTGTGGGGGAGAGAACCCCACCCTGTGGGACGCCAAGTCTGCTTGCCTGCTTTCTTTTCCTTGAAGGCTCACTCTCCCTGTCCTTTGGCTGAGACATTTTTCTATCCACTTCAGCATATCAATCAGCTGACTTGACATCTGATACTCCAATACATTTTGCAATTATTGTTTGTTGATTCAAATGTGGTCTTTAGCTTTTCATAAATTCGTGTAAGATCAATTTAGGAAAAGGAATTTTATGTACATAAGCTGTGCTGCCTTCATATGATTAGTAAGAGACAGTTTAACAAACCAAAATGGTACAAAGTCCAAAATTCACTTATTTCTTTCCTTAAACTACTCTGCTAAGCTGAGATCCCTTAAATTCTCATACTTTTGCTTTGAGCAGCATTCCTTCATAATGTCTAAACTTTGAATGGAAAATAATTGATGAGCCATTTCAACAAGAAATTCACTGTTTCTGGTAGAATCCATTTGATGATTTTTCTCTAAATTAATCATTATTTTACTTAAAAGCCATAAAGCAAAGGAATACATGAGCAAAATTTATTTTCCCTAAAATATGCTTTGCATCCAGTTCAAATGTCAGCATGACACCCCTATTATATTTTAAGAAATTTATATTTGGAACAAAGCATTTTCTTAATCTGGTGAATTGCATGAAATGATGTAAAGAGTGTAATAAAAAAAATTGTACAGGATAGGTTTCAATTTGAAACCTATCCTGTACAATTTTTAAACATATTGTGGTAAAAAACTTTATCTTACTAAGTCAATCTGTTCATAAAACAAATATTTTTTTGCCATATTTCATATTCATAATGCTGTATATCTTTTTTTTATGAAAGCTATGGAAAAATGTGAACGTGAAAATGGTTCATCGAAAAATTTTATTCAATCCTGTCATAGGAAAAAAAAAAGGATTGCAATGAAAATTTGCATAGGGCTATTGTTTCTCATGAAGTTTATAGTTTTTATCATGTCTAAAAAGAAAACTCACCGTTTTGTGAACGAAACTGGAACTAAGAGCAATAATGTAGATAAGTAGTTTATTGAATGCAAAAGTTACAAACATTCAACAAGAGACGGTCATATGTGTTTTGCATTTACTTCACAATGACTAGCCCTGATTATGGAGAAAAAATTTTGCTACTATTTTAGGAACATGCTTTAAATAATTGTAGCATTGGTCACAAGCCAGGCCTTTCCAACAGCTTTACTTGATGAATTGCATTCAATTGTCTCCAAATATAGGCTCGCTGAACATTTTTTGTATGTCATGACCACTGGGCCACTCTGAAAAGGTACTGCGGTAATCAGGTTTTTTCCTCATCTCATCAAGATCGACCATGATAATGTCTTGTCAGAGGTGTCCAAACCAAGGGTTGGGAAAAATTTTGATGCTATTTTAAATTTAATCATTTCAATAACACAATGTTTTTCTTGGATGTATGATTTTTTAAACATGTAAATAGAATGTGCGTATATTATTATGAACATAATTAAAAACAAACATATATATATATATATATATAAAAACAGTCATTTTGTCTTAGTTTTATGAATAGTTGTTCAATCTAATAACAATTATGATGCAATCATTTATAAGCTGGTGCTCAATTTAATTAGAAATTAAAATAAAAAATACATTCACTTAATAGCATTTAATGCAAGAGTAGTAGTGAAAGCAAACTTTATTTGGTAAATGGTCCCTTTTCCTTGATATGCAATTGATCCTTTGCTTGCAATACCAATCAGATATTTGAGGGTTGAAGGGACAAGATTTTTTAATAAAATATAACTTCTCCTTCTCGGCTTAGTATAGTGCAAGAGTTTTGTGGTTTTTTTTTGTTCGTGGGCAAAGTGATATTGCTTTATCTTTTCCTTGATTTATTATCTGTAGCTGCTCTCTTCGCTGCTTAAAAAAAAACAAAAAAAAAGAACTCAGAATGTCAACCATTACTTTTTCCGTCTGCTTTTCTCTTTTTGCCTCAAATTGCCCAATGGTGACAATGACATCTTTAGACGACGTCAATCTCTTCTGAGTAAAACTCGTAAAGCTTAATTGAAAGGGTAGAGAAAACTGAAATGTTAATTATTACTGTCATTTTCTATAACAATATGATATACAGTACATGTATATGTATTTTAGAATTGAAAAAGTCCTGTACATGAATCATATTAGTGTAATTGCCACGAGTTATTGTTGCAATTGAACAATAAAATAATTTAAGCTGGCTTGATAAAATTACTGAATTATTCAAAGTGTACATGTAGGCCCTATTTTCATTTTGTTAGCTTTTTTTTTTTTAACTTAAAGTTGGCAATCAGAAACAGTCACACGTACTCTTATCAATTTGTCCAAAATTGTTTTTTCTGTTGCTATATAGCAGATGTCCATTATGTAGGGGTAAAAAATCAAATAATTTTCCATACATAATCAGATAAGGATACTCGAACAAATCATACAGATATTCCAAGCCATGAAAAGGTGCCATCTGTAATCAGACTAGTATGATTTGTATGCTGATGCATGGTTAGGGAAATTATATCTTTGAGAGCATCTTTACTTTAAAAAGAGATCATCAAGAGAAAACATAATGGCCTGTGCTTAAATCTTCAGAGATTTTCAAAAACTGAATCAGCTCTCGGTGTATCTTGGGCATCGCGTATTACAATTTGTTCTGTAACAAAAAAGTATCAATTATTTGAGAGAAATGTATACATTGTAGCATTGTAGCTTTCCTTAGGTTGGTAATTTTTATTCTTTACATTTCTGGTCGTACGACTTTTATACAGCTTTAAAACACAAATAAAAGGTAAATTACATGTACATTTATATTGTTTATGTTGTCATTTGAGATATCAATTTATCATGCTGAACAATTACATGTACATGTATTACAGTAGCGTTTATACATTGTACTCAACCAAGCACCTTGTAATATAAATAGTCATAGGCGTACATAAACAGTATTGCAGTGTGGTTAAGTCATTAATATTGACATGGTGTATGAGAAAAATACATGTAGATAGTAACCATATTAATTTTTTTTTTTAATCTGTCATATACATGCATTCATGTCCAAGAACGTTTTTGGTAGATCAGACATTCATCAAAGTTGGCTTCCCACCATAGTAAGCTTGGTTGCATAATAATTACCGGTATCGCCAAAAAGTATTACCCAGGTGAGGAAAAAAAAGTGAGTTGACCGTCAAACATCTGTGTTGAGGGTGTTACACTTTGATAATGGTGTACATTGTAGGCCTACTTTTTAGGACAATTTGTCTCCGGCCTTTCAAAAAAAAAAAAAAAAAAAAATAAAGCTCCTACTCCCTTGTTTGTACATATTTCCTCCTACTGCCCTAGTATGTTGGTTCGTTTTCATCATTGTGATCCCCAAACTGTCCCCGGAGAAAATCGCGGCCGCAAATAATCGCACATTTTGCCCTTTTTATGGAAAACGGAGTCGTTGGCATTTTCCCTGAAGTTCAATTTTTTTCTTTATTTCCCTCTTCACGAAAGCGGTCTTTCATTTTCAAATTTCCGCCGCGACCGCCTGAAATTGTAGCTTTGTACTGGGTTGGTGTTGATGCTTCATATTACTATTAGCGTCGTAATTAATTCGTTCATGAATGCAAAATTAAAGAAGGCTAGTGTTTTGCATATTATTGGTCACACAATGTCGAAAAATTTGAATGTTGTACATGTACATCGATATTGACATGTATTAAGATTTTTTTGTTGTTGTTGTTCATAACCCAACTCCTATCGTGAAAATTCAAAACTACAAAAATTCATAAAGAATAAGAAATTTACGACATGTAGTTGTTCAATAAGATATATAGACGATATCCGAATAAATTCCAGCGAGAGTTACTTTCATGGAGTACTTGTTAAAACACGTACATGGGGTCAAAGAAGATGAAATTCCGAGGTGCTAGGAAATGAGCAAAATAGATGGGATACGTTTCACTCTAACCAAGAGGATGTGTACCTTCTTAAAGAATTTGTGTGAGAGCGCGCTCTATCAATAGTATCAGTGGGCAAACTATCTTTGTCCATCTTAAATCGAGTCGAACCTATCGGATTTCTTTCCGCAAATTTCATCAGTACCGTATTTGATTTTTAATACATGTGTACACTTAAGAGTTTATACTAATTATAGGCTTATAAGTTCAATGCTATACTGTAAAAAAAAAAGGTCAACTAGATCTTCACCATGACCGTTCAAAACACCATTGCCATAATATCTGCTACTGATTTCACCATCTTGAACTTTGCCTTTCTCCCCATGACCGTTTGAAGTACTGAACCAATGATTCATCCTCGAGGATAACAAGTTGCGCTTTCAAATAGTTTCATGCTCAGTTGTAAAATACTACAAAAAAATTGCGCTGTGCAGTTTATTCGCTCGACCTTGTGATCACACATGATCTGTTTTCCAGCGATCGAACACAAATCCAATGCCTCTGAATATTTAAAGGAAAAAAAAAAAGAGAAGGCTTCCCTGGTTTATGATGATTGTTTGCGGTTTGACATTTAGCAGTTCAGATCTGTTATCTGCAGGATCCACTACTAATAGTACTAGTCAGAGGTTAAAATGTAACTTGTTTGCGATTGTGTAGACTCCTATTAAAAATGTACTTGTTAAATCCAAGTTGGAGCTTTTAAAAAGAAAAAAAATCGTAAACAATAATCATCTTTGGGGACAAGTAATAACTTTCTAATAATAATATAGTTAGGGTATTCACGAATTTTGCTTTTCTATGATTTACTAAAATGATTAACTTCTGCAGTTGCTACGTTAAGTTGTAGAGTATGTAATTTAAATCGGTAATCAGAATCTGATGTTGGCATTTAGATCGAGTCAACGTCAAGTTCACTTGTATTTTTTTTTTCCTCTTATCACATGATATTTTCAAATCAGTCATGACGCAAAAAAGAATAGTCAGCTAATTTTGTAAAAATTCAAATCTATTTATAGATGCTTTGAAGACATTCATTATCACGTAGGTTAAAAATATACAACTTTTGCTAGACAGGGATCAAATTGTATGAATCTTTTAGTTATGTCAAGGAATGAAATTGCAAGCCTAGCAGTGGCATGTCTGATGCAAACCAACATATTGGTGTCATTGAGTTGTTTACTTTGTCATTCATTTGTCAAAAAAAAAAAAAAAAACATTGTTCTCTCCATTTTCACTGCCAGACCTCGCCATTATTTTCAACAGAGAAGACTTTTCTTCTTCGGATATCTACACCTAGATACGGTACATAATTATTATCTTAATCCAGTTGATTATCAAGAATGATGGGGAAACCCTAAGTAGAGCTAGAGTAAATCTAGAATTATAATCCAAACCAGGCATGACATAAGAAAATTAATATAAGTAGGTGATTTTCATTGCCAAGCAAATGATTATAAATCAAAAACTAATTTCTAGATTGTTTTACCAAGTGGAGCCAAGTGAAGTTATAGACCTAATCGACATTGGTTATATTCAAATGTGTAAATCTTGGAAAGGTAAAGATAAGGAGATCAGTACTCAATAGGTTTTGTTAGCTAGAAAAAAAAGTAGAATATGTATCCTCTGATAAATAAACCTTTAAATTACTTCAGTTGAACCAATGAAATGCACAAAGCGGTGACATTTGGTGCACACAGCTGTAGACGAGCAACGAGTCATTCAATCTCTTAGCCTGAGCACAGAAAATAAAATATATGTATGCTCACAATTATGGCTCTGTTTGTTGTCAAATTTTGTTTTAATTTAGGGGGGTGAGGTGGAAAGAGTATGCCGATGGCATTGGTGGATTTCAACAATTCAGTAAAAAAAAATTGTGTGCAGTTCTTGCCCTTGTAATATGATTGACAGCTGCTATGATTATTCCCGCAAGGCAGTGCACCTAGCTTAAGAAACTTTTTACGTGGATTCTCAACCTTCAAATTACATGAGTAAGGTGTCTAGAAGGATGAAGAAAGTACAGAATTACATGCAGCTGATTTCCCATACTTAAAATTACTGTAATTGACATGTAATTTTTATCGTTGTTCATATTAGGATTTTTTTTGTGTGTGTCTGCACATGAAGCGAAAAGACGTTGAATAAATATACTCGAACCAATTTAATTGTTCCGGTAGAAATAAAAGTATAGTCACTGATGATAACAATAGTTCGAAACTATAGGGACCAGGCTGAATCACACGTGATTTGCCCATTGTGTTAATGAAAGAGGAAAGACCAGTACGTTTTTCTCTGTAATAACAATGCTTAGTAACTGGTTGTAAATACATACGAGTAAAATATTTTTTTTTCACCCCCTCACAAGAAGGTGGTAAGAGTACATGCTTAGTTATTGAAGAATTTAGAAGACAGTGTGGTTTGAGACAGTCTTGCTCACTAAATGGGAGTCATGTGATATGGTTAAAACTTGAAGTTAAAGTATTTTTTTTTACTTTTCTCTCAAGTTCTTTGTTTCTTTTTTCGTTCACAAACTTTATTATTAGGTGAATTTTATTGTTTCTCTCCCTTTTTTTTTTTTTTTTTAAATTTAATTTTTTTCTTCCTCGGCATTTGTGCTTTGATTTCTTAAGTCTAAAGTCTCTCCGTTTAGTTGACAACTCAGATATGACAGGATCAGGTACCGTAGACGGTTGAATCTATTGCGTGTTAATTCTTCCCGCGCTTGTTATGCTTGAGCTGTAAATGAGTCGGCGACTGTGTTGTTTTCATAAATTTTGTTCCTCCAACTTAAATAATCGTGTGTTCTGTTAAGCTGACATTTGTATATTTTTTGACATTGTGGTTGGTTCGCAATGTTAGATATGTTGATTTTTGCCGTCCTGGTCTCTTTTCTTTGAGTTTGACAAGGCCACAGTGTGTGATGTTCAAGAAATGAGAAAAGAGGTCTAATTTTGTAAAAGAAAATCAAATATCTCTCTCTCTCTCTCTCTCTCTCTCTCTCTCTCTCTCTCACACACACACACACACACATATATATATATATATATATATATATATATATATATATATATATATATACATGTAGATCCTCTCAAAGACTTATTTAGATGTAAATACATGGGCAGATATGAATTCTCGCAAGGCAGTGCACCGGCATCTTTTGAAGGAGTCTATATAGCCTTTTATTACTATTGGATGTTTAGATGGATTTTCCATTATTCTTCAAATTGCTTCTCACGTATTGTATAATCATTCTTCCTTTTTTACTTTTATTTTTGTCCTAAGTTCTTCATCTGAAAATGGCAGCAGTTTTTCCTGTTTTTGCTTTAAGTCTTTTTTTCTGAATTTAATTGCTGCTGTTTTGAAATTAAAGTTATGTACTGTCCAGTTTTCGAGAGCATACAACATCTTTTATTTACAATCGCTATAATTGTAGGTGATGTATCCAATCAATTCCCTTTCCCTTGCTGATTCCCGATAAATCAAGTTGCATATTGTAAGTAACGAGCGAATTGCTAACACTCTGATGATGTATCTGCAGTAGAGGCTGATAATGTTTTGCCATCGTATTCAGATACTTATTTACCTGAACAGTGAATGTACTGTGTTTCTGGAACACAACCGTTGCTCATCAGAACTTTGTAAATACATGTACATGCATATGAACAGCCATGTTCTGATGGCAGCGTCAAATGATCTTTTAGGTAGCTTTCAATAAAGCTAAGTGAAAAGGATAGTTCGTTTTCTACACTTTCCTGTGGAGACGGCCAAGGTTTTGCTGATCATGCTTAGGACCGATATTCCTCTCAGTCACTATCATATTCAGTTACAATTATCAGTTTCGTTATGACAGACAATTACTATAGATAGACTTTTTCTTGGCTTCCCGTTTGAATGGCATGAGGGTTTTTCGCAGGTTTCTTAAGGCTATACATGTACCTTTTTATTGTTATATAAAAATAAATTGGGGGGGCAAGGCTCGCTTCGCCTGGCAGGGATTAATTTCTTCAGGATCAAGTTTCGAATGGTGGGGTTCGAGTTTCGTGTGGCCATCATTTAGAGCCTGCTGAATTGTGTGCCGTTAAAGTCTCTGCTTAACATAAGATAATCCAGATCCAAGGGCTGTCCTCGTTGATCGAGAAGAGAGCAGACATGTAGAATACAGTACTCGTTATTTCCATTTTGGCCCGGCAGAGCCATTGATCTGTAAAACTAAAGCTTATGTCAAATTTGAATTGCCACACGAGTAGAAGTGTTAGGCTATAACGCAATACAGCTGTATTTAACCATGAGTTAGCAATTCCCAAGCTGCAGAATATTTTACTCAGTAATCACTGTTAAATGTTTCACCAATAAACTTGAAAGATTCCCATTCTAAGAGACAGTTGTAATGAAAATGTGGATAAACTTACAAAGACAGTCTTGTCAAGTGATATTACCACCAAACTGCTTTTAAGCTGGCCAGAAATAAAAACATCAAACAAATACATGTACATGTACTTACGGCAATTCTGTCTAGTAAGAAAACATAAACTGCACGAGATCCTCCTAAACCTAAAAGAAAATGGGGAAAAAATCTAATGTAAAGACTAGTGAAGCTGTAATAAGCAGTTTTGCATTGGGCACACAAGCCTAGCACAAAACTTGTCACCTTTTAAATTGGAAGAATCAGCATTTGTGCAACTTGTATTAGATGAATGCGCAAAATTTCTGCAGTTTTCTTCTTGCAAGATCGCAAACTTTGCCAAGAGGTTAATTCCCATAGGATTTTAGGCAAATCTGAAAGGATAAGTGAGTATCGGTCTTCTTGATATCCTGATAGATAATGGGATTCTATAAAGCACTTGATTAACACATTGAAGAAAACCCTGTGGTACTGCTCATGGTTGACTTGACTTGTTCAAAATTTAATCAATTACTTGAATTAGTCATAAAGCACACATTTTACAGGAAAGCGAAAAAATAAAAAGCTGAATTAAGATTGCATAAAATGTTTAATTGCCGTAGGATCGAATATCTCAGAAAACTTGAAATACCGATAAGGTCATGAATTTTTTTTCCCTTCTAAGGGTACAACACTCATTTTTACTCTCTGATTTATGTCTCGTTTAGCCGTTTAAAATTTAAAAGATTGCCCAAGTTTTTTCCCTTTAATTTTCTATCCAAACCCTAATTAAGTATGCTATCATGACATTTCCAACTATAAGCCCACTGCGAATCTCGCCATTGATGCCATTTGTTTAGAGAGCCTGGTTTGCTTTAAAAACGCCTTTTTTACTAGACATAGTGTGTTTTGATTTATAGCTGGTCCATGCTTTTCCTCTGCAATGAATTTCATTTTAAAGCAAATTTATATGCAGTTTTTTATTGGACAGAAAAGTGCAAGGCCCAGCTTTTATACTGGTGAAATAATTTGGGTTGAAGCTGAAGCTCTGTATGTGCACAGAGGGAAAAAATTAATCCATAGCCTCAACCTAGAAATTTTTATTTACACTCTGCTGTGTGTCACTTATTCATTGGATAGATTTAAGGCTTCCCATGTTCAGGCCTAATCCACCTTTGCATTAACGAGTCAAAGTGAGATATATATATATATATATATATATATATATATATATATATATATATATATATATATATACGTATATATCGTTTACCTATTATGGCAAAGCAGCCTACATGTAGTACAGTATGTTTTAACATTATTTTTCAGTGGGCCTGTGGGCTGAACAAAAGCATTGTTTGCCCCCCCCCCCCCCCCAAACTTTATGTTGTATACTTTGATTATACTGGGCTGATCAATTTTTTACATGGTGTTTGTCTTTGACTGAGCACCACTATGCTTTTTTTGATAGGTTAAATCCCGTACATGTATTTGTTTGATCTAGGGTGACAACGTCATCACAGGGCTGGATGTAAATATCAACATTCACAATTGAATCATCATCTTCAGTCAATTGAATGCTTCACCATTCTAGTGTCATAAGCCTGAGAAATAAAAAAAAAAATATACAAAAATAAAAAACACTTTTTGAAAACTAAATTTAAATAAAATAATTAGAGTAAGTCATAATAAATGTATTAGTATGTTTACAATCTTCAACAAACAACAAACCTCAAATTCAGGACATAAAGAAAACCCAGAGGACCACATCTTCTCACACCCTCTCACTGCAAGTTAATCTCCCATTTATGGGACGCGCGTTCTAGGCCTTCTCAGACAAAATCATTAAAAATAATTTTATTTTCATAATCGTCGCACACATTTGTACACACATAAAATTGTATATAAAATCTACTTACCTCTAAGGTCAATGCTGTTTTGCTTCACTAGTGGATAAAAAAGAAGTCATATTTAAAGCAGTAAAAATAAATTAAAACAACAGCAACCAAAAACCAGAAATTTCTTGAATAAATTAAAAGTTAGGTCTATTAGCTAAGGGAAGGAACAATTATTTTACTTCTTTATGAAAACGATTAATTATTTACAGCCCTAATTTTGATACGTCCTTTGGGACTCTAGCAGGAAATGGGTTTTAAGATAGTTGTTAAGTGGGCCTGTAGGTCGAACAAAAAGTGCTGTTTATTCTGAACTTACTATGATAAAAAGTAAAACGAAATAGATCGATTGAACCCTTAATGTGAAAATATTTTCCCGTTACGTCAGGAAGCCTCTGGTAGATCTATGCATGCATGTTGTTATGTACATACGAGTTTTGTTAACAAGGAAAGAGATTGGGGTAGGCATGCACCTTACTGGCCATGTTATAGTTGACCGGTAATTAAAACGGTGCCGAAACCGAGTTGCACCATTAGTCTTCTACCATCAACCTAGGAACACGACCCAAGTAAATAGATCTAGAAAATGATCTTTACTCTTTCAATTATTTCAAGATAGCCCGCTTTTTTTTTTTTTTTTTTTTTTTAACTTTACAAAACTTCGAACTGAACTCAAATAGCGATCCGGCAAATCCAAGGACTCCATGGTTAGGCCTACTTTCGCTCTAAAGAGACGTATCGCTAACTCCTTTTATCCCAGTTTGCTACAGTTCCGGTTCGAACTAGATAACGGCAGACCAGAAGGTCAGGCTGAAGCTTAAATCAGACCCACTGCTGAATCTTAGATCTAACAGTACCAGAAACTTTGGTGTGACAAGACGTGCGTCGACCATAGCCACCGGTATATTTTACGATTCACAAATTTTCAGGTGAGTTTAGGTCAAGATGACCCTTTTATTTTATTATGAAAGGCTACCGTGAATTTAATTCCTGTTCCTTAGAACAATTCTGGCGTTCAGCAAAAAAAGAAGAAAAAGAAAAGTATAACATCACATTTAAAAATAATTCCTTCGAACAATAGCAACTCCGCAAAAATTTACTTGTACCTGGATTTGCCCTAATGGAGTCTTAATTGACTGATCCATAACTTGTAATGCTAATGGCCGTTGTCGCTCCCACTACAATGCCTTGTGTGATATGCTTTCCAATACGGATAAACATTGTTTAGATGTAAGCCTAACTTGAAGAGGGGAAAAAAGGTATATATGTCCGATTTAATGATTTGAATTTTTTTCTCTTTTCGAGATTTAGTGGAGTCATGGCTGAACATAATTATTTCCGACACACGTACTTTCTTGGGCACGAAGGAATGATGATCTAGCAATATTGTGGCGAAGCCTGCACAATAGATTAGATTAATTTGCATATTATATTGCTATAGACGTTAATTTTCGCAAGGCACAAGGTAGAGGACCACGTCTTTTAAAATTTTACAATTTCAGAACTTCATTATGACAAGCTAATAGACAAGCCTACACTAATTGATGAAATCATCAAAAGTTGACTTGCGCTTCCATTATGATAAAATAGGCTACACCGTAAAATATTGCAAAGATAACATCAGCTAACTAACTGCTAATGTTATCTCCTCAGTGTCAACAGAGAAGGAACGACCAAAAGGTCATCAGGTGATCGCGCCTAATGGTGAAAATTTACTGTTCATGTGTCCGGTGCCCAAATAGTTCTCTCCGTTTATCATCAAAACGAAAAGGGTTGGTTAGACTAACTGGGATCGCTACTGATATCGCGTTTCTTTTTTTTTTTTTCCTTCCTCATAATTCGCTCTCTCTCTCTCTCTCTCTCACACACACACACACACACACACAAACACACCCTCTCTCTTGTCTTAGCTCCTAACTTACCCCTTTTCGTCTTTCTCACCTACCCTTCCTTCGTGTTCTCCCTTGATGGTATACACCTCCTCCTCTTTCTTCTTCTTCTTCTTCTTCTTCTTCTTCTTCTTCTTCTTCTTCTTCTTCTTCTTCTTCTTCTTCTTCTTCTTCTTCTTCTTCTTCTTCTTCTTCTTCTTCTTCTTCTTCTTCTTCTTCTTCTTCTTCTTCTTCTTCTTCTTCTTCTTCTTCTTCTTCTTCTTCTTCTTCTTCTTCTATCCTCTCTGTTTTTTCCCTCTCTCTTCTTGCAAAATCAAAACTTTACATCTCCCTCACCTTGCAGGGCTTGAAACTAAATTAGAAAAGAATTTCGAAGTATCTTATTTTCTGTTCAGTTTTTACGCTCCGAAAAAAAAAAATTAAAAAAAATTAGAGAGTACAGAGATACTCAGAGTGAAGAGAAGCAGAGAGAGAGAGAGAGAGAGGGGGGGGGGGGGGGGGGGGGGTTGGTGTAAGGGAATGGACATATAGCGACGCAAGTTCAGACAAATGTTAGCTGAGATAGGTAGATAGATGACTTCACACTATCAGACCAGCGAAACATTCGATTCAAAACCAATATTCTAGGCTCAAAGTCCAAGCCTATCGCAGTTCAACAATCTACAACAAACTTTTGTTACTGTTCCTTTATCAGCTTATTCTTTTCAATTTTTCATTGATTGATTAAAGAGTTTTACAACTCCTAGCCACCATGAGTGCTGATATCAGGACTCCCTTCTGTCGCAACTCGTCTTTCATTCATTATCCAGTATCATTACATTGCAACCAATTTATCAATATATTTATCTTATAATCTTACCAAGGATAAAAAAAGTTTAGCAATAAATTAAAAATCTACTTTATGTTTTCTTGCATCATTATCTCAAGTGGAATGTGATGGTAAAAACTGGCTATATAGAGTTCACCTTGCAGTTCAGATAAGGGCCCCACCAAGTTTTTGGAGCCTTGCCATGAAGATTTGCCCCGTTAGGCCGTGAGAGCTCCTCAGACTAAAATGGAAAATAGAATTCGCCCCCCCCCCCCCACACACACACACACACTCAAGGCATTAATGTCTCATTCGCTCATTTGTTTATTTGCTTTGTGTACATGATTTAGGTAGGCATACATGTATTTAATCTTCTTGTAAGTTTTATTTTAAACGTTATACATGCCGTTGAAGTGCTCAGGACCCATGCCTACGTAACTATGACTAAAATGGTGCAAAAATAAAAATAAATAAATAAAAGCAAAAACAACAATATCTCAAACAAGAAAAATGATCAGCTTTTTCAAACCGGCACGGATATGTACACTCAATTTTTGGGCGACACACTTCCATAGTAAATTAAAGGTCACGTCGTTTGTAGATCTATCTACCTATACATAAAGACCATAATATTTTCGGTCTGTAAAGTTTGACATCTACCTCGTTTTTTGGAAAGTTCTTGCATAATTTGTCAGTGCCAATGTATATTTTGGAATGATACCTGTTTGTCACAGTTGATCTATATTGACACCGCTTATCTCGTCACATTTCCTGGTAGGAGTCACAGCTCTAGAGCAGTTACTTGACCCCAAAGGATTGTAAGTCCAATATACTTGACCCCTAGGAGTGTAGCACGTCGCTGAATTTTTCACATCCCCTAGATTTACGAAAGTTTAGTAACGGAAGGAAGATCCTCTTATCTTAAAATCACTTCTATGATCAATTTTGTCTGAGTTATATGTTAAAAAATGATTCTTATATAGACCTAAGGTGAGTGGATTTTGGTTCCTCTTTTTAATGATAAGGAATTCGGTCGTGTAATCGTTTGCGCCATGATAGACGTGAAAAAATCGAACAGGAGACTACGAGCTAATGATTTATTACTCTCTGTCTGTCTGTCTCTCTCTCTCTCTCTCTCTCTCTCTCTCTCTCTCTCTCTCTCTCTCTCTCTCTCTCTCTCTCTCTCTCTCTCTCTAAAACAAAACAAAACAACTCATGCAATCATTTACACACTATCCAACAACTTCAAGAACTAATAAGATTACTGTATTTTTACAGCTATGGCAGCCCGAGCAATCCCAGCCCAGATGCGGCAGCTGATGGTGAAGAAGCTAGGGAACAACTACAAGGAGGTCACAGAGATCGTCACTGTTCCAGTACCCAAACCAGAAGCTAAGCAAGCACTTATCCGCACTAGGTATACATACAGCGATATTCGTCTCTACGTGTTTGTGATTGGTGATATTTGTAATACTTATCACTGCCGCTTCAGTCTCCTATTAAAAAAAAAAAAAAAAAAAAATTTTAACCAACGCCCATGTTTTGGCTGTGATATAATATATTATGAATATAATATTATTCTTGTTGCTGATGCTGATGCTGATAATAATTATGATGTTGTTATTACTACTTTAATTGTCTACCCCACACCTTGAGGTAACGCTTCTTTTTGACACTATTCATTCTATTTCGCGCATCCTCTTAGTCTTACACAACCCGTTTGCCAAGTTGAAGACTAGATGGAAATGGAGTCTGATAATTGCATATCAAAAAGAAGAATTC
Organism: Elysia crispata; assembly: GCA_033675545.1. Taxonomy (NCBI): domain Eukaryota; kingdom Metazoa; phylum Mollusca; class Gastropoda; family Plakobranchidae; genus Elysia; species Elysia crispata. The sequence continues at coordinate 177,649 of JAWDGP010002410.1, read as the reverse complement.
TTTGGAAAATTTGAAGCAGCTCCAGTATTCTTAGAATTCTATGAAAAAACACCCTGCATCCTGACTCTTCCACAAGTAGCAAAATAAAATGTTCGTATATTCAAGCATGATTGTGTTTAACAACTTCAAGTCTAAAAACGCAAGGAAAGGCGAGGGGGAGGATTATATTCATGTACAGGTTATGCCTTACCTCAAAAACTGCGTTCTCAATTTAATTCTGACCTACTCTAAAGACCACTTACACGTTAAAGGGGAAGTTCATTGTTTTTGGCTAATTGACTGGCGCTAAGATTACATCTTTCAAGGTTTAAAATCCCTACTGTGATGTTGTAAGAGACATAGCGTGGCATAAATGAATCGAAAGTTTTTGCGGCATGACAACGTTCACGTATGTTTCACGTCTGTTTATCGAGATGCTACCGGTAATGTAGTGTAACTTTTACTGTTTCGAAACACGAATAACATCACACGTTTTCTCCCTATTTGGCCTCCATACTGTGGATAATGAAATTTGAAAAATTGCAGTCAACACAATAAGACAACCGGTATCAATATCACCATTGTAATTTGTATGCTCAAACACCGTACAAACATTAAGCTATTTAAATTTGTGCAAAATTGGCTTGTAACGTGCAGAACAAACGCAAGATGTTGGTGTCATATGGGTGGCATCATTGTGTTATACTACGGTTATGTGTGATCCAGCTACAACTACTACTACTACTACTACTACTACTACTACTACTACTACTGCTGCTGCTGCTGCTGCTGCTGCTGCTGCTGCTGCTGCTGCTGCTACTACTACTACTACTACTAGCTGCTGCTGCTGCTGCTGCTGCTGCTACTGCCGCCGCCGCCTCCACCACCACTACCACCACCACCACCACCACCACCACCACCACTACTACTACTACTACTACTACTACTACTACTACTACTACTACTACTACTACTACTACTACTACTAGCTGCTGCTGCTGCTGCTGCTGCTGCTACTGCCGCCGCCGCCTCCACCACCACTACCACCACCACCACCACCACCACCACCACCACCACTACTACTACTACTACTACTACTACTACTACTACTACTACTACTACTACTACTACTACTACTACTACTACTAGCTGCTGCTGCTGCTGCTGCTGCTGCGACAGCCGCCGCCGCCTCCACCACCACCACCACCACCACCACCACCACCACCACTACTACTACTACTACTACTACTACTACTACTACTACTACTTTATTTAAATAGCTTCTTTACATTACAGCTATGTCGCCCTCAATGCATCAGACATACTGTTCAGCGCAGGGTTCTACACACCAGGCAAACAACCGCCTTATCCAGCTGGTCTCGAGGTTAGTAAATGGCAAAAAGGCGTGTAGAAAGGTCGATTTATGGGATGGTTTGTGGGATAAATAAAATACTTAGAAAGAAGTAGATAGGCAGGAGAGGAGGGGAAGAGAGTGAAAATGACCAGATTGAGAGAAATAGATGAATAGATAATAGATAGATAGTACAGACAGACAGACAGATAGATAGATAGATAGATAGATAGATAGGAGAGAAATTGAATTAACACTGGTTCAAATTGTGCGATTAATGGTGTCAACTTGGGATTCTCCGATATGTTTGTCCAAATAATCAGGTGGACTCGTTAACAAACCTATTATTTTAGGTCTTTCTAACGCTCTTAACGAATGCTAACATTGCAGGAAGAAATTTAATTCTTTTACAATGAATTTGTACAATGCATGTTATTCTATCTTTGCTTTATCTCCAGGCTATGGGAGAGATTGTGTCTACAGGTGAAGGAAGCAAGCTAAGTGTTGGACAGAATGTTGCTTTCTCAAAGTATGGAAGTTTCAGCGAATACGTGGTAGGTTATCTGGTAGAAAAGACTTTCATGAAAGGCCTTTTGACAAACTGATCGTAACGATGGATGTTGGAAAAGATATAGTAAAAAAGATTGAATCTATTCTACTTTAGTTTTTTGATTAAGAACAAACGTTCCAAATTATCAAATTCTAGCTAGTACGTGGAAAGAAAGAAAAGAACCGACAAAAGGAAGAAGAAAACAACTCAGTAGCAATACCTCTGTCAAACTTGTACAGATATCACATGATATTCAAGTGTCATGCACTGCTTTCAGATTTTCCAGCCTCGAAGAAGATTAACTTAACTTTGCATGTCTCGATTCGCTTTTTGCAAATGGAACGCCGACTGAGAGTTAAAAAAAATATTAAGTGGAGGTTATACAAAATTGAAACCATCATCATAATGTGGATACTTTTCTTTGTTCTTTAAAAATTTATAATTTGATTCTCGTGGCGCTGCAAGACTAATACCTGTAATTATCATTTGCTTAAAAAAATCGAATCTTTTGGCAATGACTGGTGCTTCCAACCGTTACACTGTAAGATAGATTTAGGAGACAGTTGCTTCTGCGCACGGTCTGTCAAATAAGATGAAAGAGGAACAGTCAATTTTTTTTTTCTGGCGTTGGTGAATATTAAATTTTAAACTTGGAATCTATAAAATGATACCAGTTATGTTTAGTGTCGATGCCAATCTACCGACACCAATAATCATCCTAATTATCTTGATATCATTGCACAAAGTGAGGTATGAATACCGTATTACGCGCTCTTAGCTCGTTACGCGGACTACCAAATCTTACCATCCATGCCGTGACATTTATATCAACCCTATCATCAGGTAGTGGACGAGGACTCGGTGATACCAGTGCCAACAGGAGATCCAGTGGTTCTCAACTTGGCTGTTAGTGGTGCCACGGCTTCCCTGGCGCTGGAAAAGGTGAACTCTCAGTGTTAAGGCTGTTGCATTTAGATGCGGAGTAAGGAAACAGAAGTTGACCATTGTGATATATAATTTTATTGAATTTATTTATTTCGTTGTTTGTTCATTCTATTGCTCAGAGTTTACACCTCCTCATCTTCTTAATTTGTTGTTTAAAAAAAATCGTTGCAGTGAAAATTCTTTCGTGACAGTTTATTTTAGACAAATAAATTGATCTCACAATAAGTATTTGTAACTAAACAATTATCAGTCAGGGATCGTTTTGAAGATTACATGTAAATGAAAAATCAATTGAAATTGAAAGTGCATGACAAATATTCATCAATATCGAAGCTTCTATATGCGCCCATTTTTTCCCTTCAATCCATGCTTCTTGCCTCAAAAGGGAAACTCTAGTGATATCGGAGTTGAGCATATTGATGATATGATATAAAGTTATTTACATTTCAAACACTGTTGAGTTCAATTTTTTTTTTTTATTAAAAATATAATATGGTTTACTAACATAGTTTTGAATTATTCTAATAAGTTTAAAATTGCATCTCCATAATTATATTAAAAATATTTCGACAGCTTGATAAATTTTTACGACTATAGACAGTGCAGTGAACATATCACATGTATTTTATTCCAATTTTTTTTAAGAATCTGAAGCGGGTCGTGACCAAAAAAAAAAAAACAAAAACAAAAAAAATTCAAGGTATATATAAATCATTGCTTGATATAGGATCTCCTCTTCATTCAGCATGCTCCCTCAGGAGCGTCGCGTTCATGACGACCGTTCTGTAGAGGTCCCTGCCCATAGCCATGCTTCCGCTGTTAAGTTTGCCCTCTTTTTGGTCTGCCTCTGTTTCTTGGCATTTTCCCTTCCAGAATCAATATTTTCCAGACTTTGGTGCCGTTTGATGTGACCAAAGTATACCAGTCTCCTTTTCTTTATCGTGTTCATCAGCCAGCTTATTTTCTATGCCAACTTCTTTCAGGAAAAGTTCATTGGTTCTTATATTTCTATTCATGCTGTTTTGAGCATGCTTTTGAAGTATTTCATTTGAAAAGAGGTTAATTAAAAAAAAAAAAAATTTTATGGTCCAGGCTGCAGATCCAAAATATTATGTGGTTATAGAAAGTATACAAGTTCTTAAGAGTTTTTTTCGGGTGAATTTGTCCAATTTGGATGTGCCTTTCCACAACTTTTCATCTTCTTAAATTTGTGAAGGCTGTCAATACAAAAATAGGCGGAAGCATAGAATAAATAACAAATAATTAGGCCTAGAAATGTGTTAAGAATAAGAAAAAGTTAAGTGGGGAAAACGCAAGCAAAAGATAGCAAAAGGTGCAAAGGAAGAAGAAAAATGGAGAGAGAGAGAGAGAAAGAGAGAGAGAGAGAGAGAGAGAGAGAGAGAGAGAGAGAGAGAGAGAGAGAGAGAGAGAGAGAGAGAGAGAGAGAGAGAGAGAGAGAGAGAGAGAGAGAGAGAGAGAGAGAGAGAGAGAGAGAGAGAGAGAGTGTATGTGTGTGTTTTACTCAGTTAGTTTTTGCCTCTGCTATAACTATGTTCAGTTTGCATTTGTCCAAATAAGAGAACAAGGTCGATCAGAAAATCTACCTAAAAGCTTCAAATTTTAATTCATGTGCCTAGTTATACCATTACAAAAATGGGTTAGGTTGTAAAGGGAAGGATCATAGATTTTTTAAGTGGTCACTGTTTTTCCGCAGTTATTTCATTTTCATTAACTTTCACCTAATCTTATATTTCACAGCAATTGGTGGAAACATTTATGAACGTTTCAGATACCAGATTTTCTGTCTTCAATGCTTTCAGTGCAATATGTATAAAACCGGCTAGGATTAAGGTTTATTCCTCATTGAGATACTTCTTGTGTTCATGCACTTGGGTCATTTGAGTATTTTTTCTTTTCTACAGAAAGGAAACCTCAAGGAAGGAGAGAATGTTCTTGTCACAGGTAATGTGATCAAAATTATGTCTATTGAGTACTGACTCAGAAAAATATAATTTGGGATAAATTATGCCAGACTGTTTTGCCATCTTGTACCTATCATTTAAGAAAGCAGTGATACTATTTAATTTCTTAGTTTTTCTGTTATGTCAAAATCAGTGAAGCTACAAAAATTGCCTACAAATTACAAAATCTAAATTTGTGGATCTTATTCTTATTTATTCAATTCAGATTAGAGTCATTTCAAAATAATTACTAACATTTTTTTTTTGCAATTGAAGATTACTCATGGAGATATCGATGCTTAAATATTATTCAATTTAGTCGAAGTTGTCTCATCAAAGTATTTATCATGATAATATGCAGACAAAATTTAATTTCAACTGGAAAACAAAAGGAAAACTTGAGTTCAGATCTCTGCACAAGAACTGGTAGTATTGTACTCGTTTGTTTTGATCTTTATATATTCAGTTTCCTTCTCACTGATTTTATCCTTATAAGTCTTCATTGCCGTTAATGATGTTATATTTTCGTGATTGTAACTTTTGTTGCAGCTTCCATTTGAGACATGCATTGATTTTTGTATTCAGTTTTCTCTGTCCATCTGAGATATATATATATATATATATATATATATATATATATATATATATATATATATATATGCCTCCCTAATGGTTTTTCTTTTGCTTTCATTTCTTGTATCTATAGCTGCTGCTGGTGCAACTGGACAATTTGCTGTAAGTAGGGAGCATCTATTTTGAGTACAGCAAAAATAATTTTATAGTCGAACTAGACCATTGATGTTTTTCTTTATTTTTATTTGGCAATTTTTTATTTCTCAATCACTGTATTGAAGCGATGAGATTCAGCTCTTTTTTTACTCATGATGGTGATCCATTTCATAAATGTCGCTTAAGCTATTTCAATTTCCACAATAGAATTTTGCTGTTTTGAAATTCTTAAGCTTCAAAAAGAATGCCCCATAGGTATTTGACTTTTATATTCTGCATAATAACTCACAGGTCCAGTTGGCAAAGCTAGCCGGATGTCATGTGATAGGCACATGTTCTTCAGCGGAAAAAGCAGATTTCCTCAAGGTGATGCCAAATAGTGATACATTGTTTTGAGAAAATACTGTTTATTAATCTATACATAAAGTATTATGTTATAAACTCGATTTATAAGGCAAATGGATTTTTAGCTTTTATGTTTTTTGTATTGTTTTTTTTCCTATGGATCAAATTTTTGAACTGTGCGCTTTCTGTCCAATACATTAACTCTTAATCTTATTATATTTTCAAAAGAGTACCGGTAGTCATTAATGATATAATTTTGAAGACAAAACTTCCACTAAAATAATATTGTTCCCCTCTTCATAACACCTCCCCTCCCCCTCCCCAACTTATATGTGTAAGATGAACGTAATGTTTTAATTTTTAAATAGAAAGGGGAATGCATCTCGTGTCTGGAACCTTCAGAAAATATACAGCTCTTTGTAATGAACTATTTATTGATAATAATTTATGCTACTTCTGTAAAATAAGACTTGTTAGGAAATTTTATTCACAATTTTCTCTTCTTGCCTTCTCTAAGACTTTGATGAGTCCAGATTATAGCCTTATTTATTGTAGCATGAATGCAAAATTGTTATATGTCTGATTCTCTTCTAATTGCCTAATTGCAGTGCTAAGATTTGAAAGTAAAGCATTAAAGTAAGGGGTTCTTCCAAATTAAACACATTTTATTATCATCTCCTAAAGATTGCTGTTAAGGGAAGAAATTCTTGCAAAATAGTCTGTAAAACTAGAACACATACACAACATTCAGTTTAACCTTTAATCAGTAGCAAGGTCAATGTCAAATTGTATATTCAACAGCAACCAGGTTTAATAACTTGGATATACAGTGTAACACCAAAAAAAAAAAGAAAAAGAAAATAATTCTTAACCCTAACTTCCACAGTTGGCAAAATTTTGGCAGAAAAAATAAGCTCTAGTGCTTAATTGCCTTTTCAGCATCTAACTAGTCTCTTGATATTTTACAGATCTCAAGTTTATTTTTAACAGATTCAAAGAATTTTAAAAATATCTTCATTTTTTTTAGTCATGGCCTTGAGTAAAATGATTTTTTTTCTTTTTAGAGCATTGGCTGTGACCGGCCAATAGTTTACACAAAGGAGTCTCTGAGTGATGTGCTGAAAAACGAGTATCCGGTAAATATTGCTTCTTTCTAAAATTGAAATATAAAATAATTTTTAAAAAGTAAAGCATTGTCCAAATCAAACTTATCCTAAATGATAATTGCAGTGGGTTTAATACCATTATAAAGAAATTTTTTTTTGCTTCATATTAAGCTGCTGAAAGTGCTTTTTAGCAACCAAGAAGCTGTTTTACATACTTAAGGGTTTTATATTTTTCAATTTAATGATAAGCATCAATAGAACATGTTTTGATAGGAAAGTAATATTATTCATTTTGCAAGCATCAAGAAGAAAAAAAAAACTACCAATATTTTGAATGACCCCCCCAAAAGAGAGAGAGAGAGAGAGAGAGAGAGAGAGAGAGAGAGAGAGAGAGAGAGAGAGAGAGAGAGAGGGAGGGAGGGAGGGAGGGAGGGAGAGAGAGAGAGAGAGAGAGAGAGAGAGAGAGAGAGAGAGAGAGAGAGAGAGAGAGAGAGAGAGAGAGAGAGAGAGAGAGAGAGAGAGAGAGAGAGAGAGAGAGAGAGAGAGAGAGAGAGAGAGATTCATTTTGACACATTTTATTTGCAGACAACCTCATGATCAAATAATATTTGCTTAAAGAAAATATATGTGTCCATATTTGGAAGAAGTTAAAGAAGACAAAGATGTATCAAGGATATATATAATTATTCAGTCATTTTTTATGGGTAACCTTAAGTTTCAAAATAGTAGCATTTTTTTTTTTTTTATACCAAGCAAACTTTTCAAAACAAGTATTGTCAATGCAAAAACTTCAACCTTGATCGAAATGGCTAGTATAGAAGAACAATAAATAAAAAAGACCAAACAAAACAAAAACTTATCCAAACATGTCAAAACATGAACAAAACTAAAGGAATGACCAATAAAGATTCTTTTCAGACTTTTTCTTCAGCTTAGAGTTTTTTGTCACAAGAAAATTAATCTTTGTTGACTAGGAAATAATTCTTTTTTTTTCAACAATTTTTCAATGACTGATCATATCATTCAATTTTAAAATTGAAATCTATAACAAGAAACACACATTTTGATTGATGTATTACAAGCAGTGGAATTTATTTTCAACAGAGATGAAAGATTCCTCAAATATTTTTTACACCATTCAGAAATATTTTGTAATTCCTCCATTCAAAGACATTTTTTCGCAATTTCATATTTCAGAAAGGTGTTGATGTTGTATATGAATGTGTTGGCAACGAGATGTTTGACACATCTCTAAAAAAGTAAGCATTCATTTGCTTGATTAATTCATAATGAGAGAATGTTGACATAATATGGCAAATGCAAAGTAATATCTCGGTGGAAATGAACAGCTGATGCTTCAAATTTACCTTAATTGGTCTAGCTTAAAGTTACTTCCAAGCGCCTAGTAGGTTTTAAAATGATTCAGCCAAAAAAAAAAAAAAAAAGAGATATCAAAGTTGAAACGGTAATATAACAGTGTTAAAGACCTGTTGTTTCATAGGATACATAAATGTATTGTTTAAGATGTGTAAGAGTAATAAATATTAATGTATGTTTTCTAAGATAAACAATCATTTTTCAGCATGAATGTGTTTGGACGCATAATTGTGATAGGAGCAATTTCAGGCTATGAGAAAGAAGGTAGTGTGGCAAATCCCAGCTCAGCATTACCTATTCCTTTCATGGTAAGTTTTATTAACAGGAAAAAAAAAGAATAAAATTTTACATAAGTATGGTTTTAATAAAGTACCTCTTTCAGTACATACAATCATAGTGGGCATTCAATTCACTTTAGACAAGCAATATGATTATCTGGCTCATTCCACGGCTTCTTAATTCAAGTAAGTTATCTAAAAAATTCACTACTCAGTGATGATATAAGATCTGTTAATGTTCCATTTTGGGAAATTTTTGTATTTTCACATCTTAACACAAAAGATTGAAACATTTTGAAAAATGCATAAAATAAATAACATCAAAAACATATTAAACTTTAAGATCATTGTGGTTAAAATAAAAATTATTTTTGCCGCTATTGCGAATGGTAATGATCATGGTGTGAAGAGGAAATGAAAGGTTTTTTTTATCATTTTTTTAGAATTTAGTTTCCTTCTTAATATTTTAACCTTTTGTTTGAGAAAAAAGGATGAATGATAAAAATTCAAGAAAAAGATGAATAAATGAGAAATAAAGAGAGCCCCACATAGACTAAGAACTGAAGAAAAAGCCTAAGAATATGATAAAGCCTCTGAGGCCTTAAAAAATCTTAGAATATACAAATTAATGCACTGGCATTTGTAATACATGTGAATACATCTATGTTGTGTGATGCAATTATATAATTAAATCGTGCAATAATTATATTCCAGGCACTTCAAAAGTCATCTGATATTCGTGGATTCTTCTTACCACATTATAGAAGTGATATTGCTGCCCATATTGGGCGTCTGACACAACTTATAAGCAGTGGCAAGCTGAAAGCTGCAGTTGATAATGGAGAAAAATCTGAGAAAGGCCCCTTCCGAGGAATCGAGATGATTTATGATGCTGTGGATGTAAGCACATTTAAAAACACTATAATGACCATTGTTAGACTGAAAAGTATAGGGGATTTTCCAATGCACAAGTAGATTATTTGCGTTTAGCTTTATCAAATCAACTTAACAGGAGATGTACATTTAGCCAAATCTCAACTTTGTTGTATCTACCAATCCTTATTTCATGATTCTTCTGAAATTCTTTTTGACATAAGAAAAGAAGAGAACAAAATTCACATCAAAATAAAAGGTAGATCAAATTACTTCAGGCAGATAACAAACTAAACAATTCTCACAAGATTCTTGATAATAGGAAAAAAACTATATAATGAAATTCAGGTCTGAAGGAGACAACCTTAATATTTTTCATATATATTTCTTCTTTCAGTATATGTATGCAAAGAAGAACACTGGGAAGGTTGTGGTCGCCCTTGGTGCAAGTTCCAACAGTTCTCTTTAAAAGGACAGCATAGCATTATTACATTTAGAAAAAAGTTAATCATAAACTTCTTCTGTGTTCCTTTCTGAAATCTTAATTAGTGCATTTTTCACATCAATTGAAGGTCAGTGTTGTGGTTGGGGCGCTTTTGAGGTAATTCTTTTAATACAAGCATGGCAGATATTGGCAATGATTCTTTATAGGTCGTTTCATGCTAATAAATTTCTTATGATTCGAATTAAAACATGTACTTTAGTTCTTTTTTATTTTTTTATAAAATTATAGAATAATAAAAGGTCAGGGTATATTTTAACTTTTGTTAGTTTTGCTAAAATGTGCAATTTTTTTTGTTCCATCTGTTGCTCATATACTTGATGTCATCAAAAGAACACTATTCAGCAAAAAAAGTATAGTATACCTCTTACTTTTTCAATGCAATCCTACAAAAGAAAATCAATTTTTTTTTAAATTACTTTTGCTGAATTAGCGTTTCTGGGTGGCCCATCTGTTCCTTGGTATAAACATTTGTCATAAACGTTTAAAGAAAAAACGGCAACAAAAAAAAACAAAACAAAAAAAAAACTGGTTCGTCCACCACTTGCTATAGAAATAAACATAGAAAAGCTAGATCACAACTCTTGAAAAACTACATACAACTTAAGTTCCAGGATCAATTAAGATGCAGGGGTAACCGAAGATGTTTAAGAAATGTAAAAAAAAAAACAACAAAACAAAACAAAAACCTAAAGCGTCACCAACTTGAAGTTAAGGGCATTGATCTCAGTAAAAACTACGGTATTTAACATAGAAAACGTTATGCCTTTTATTTTGGCTTCTTCAACACAGAAATGAAAAACAGGAGACGAGTAGCAAGATTTATACATAGAGATGCCTAAGCTGAACACAGATTGGACAGGTGATTGTTTGTAGGGCGTGCACGGTCCAGTGCACTGGCCTATGGTGGTGGTGACATACGAGGTTAGTTGGGGTTAGCGGGTCTCTGCGATTCTGTGTGTGGAGAAGGAAGTAGGTTGAGTTGGGCTGCTTTTTAAGTGAAGGTATTTTGAGGGGCAGGAGAGATGGAAATGGTGGGAGAAAAGAAGGGGCTCAGTCGACGAAGACAAAATGATTGATGCAAAATGTGTGAGAAAGAGAGAAAGTGGAAGAAGGTTAACATAGACAGGAGTAAGGTTCATGCTGGTGTAACTTATTGCATTACTTTACTGGACTGTATCAGGATAAAAAGAATATTCTATCTAAATAAATTTCACACGCTAATGTTTCATATAAGGAGTATTTTCAGTTTCAAATAAAAGACATGTAATGCAGTCATTGTTGTCTTAGTTACATAAACATAAAAATGAGTTCTTACCAAGATTGTCACAAAGACATAGCGAATACCAATGAAAATTTTCATAAGTTAAGACTGCATTAACAAAAGATCCTCTACCTACTTTGGACTGTACTTTACTACAAATAGGAAATATAGGAAATAACATCTGACTATCGTCATACTAATTATCAGAATATTCATTAATTATGTTGAGTTTACAATGCAAAAAGAAACGTTTAAGCTTCCTGATTGATGACAGCACCATTTCTATTCTAGGTTTGACGTGTAACGACAGATAGAAACAGTAAAATTTGAGAGAAAAAAAAGAATATAACTAATTGATTTGTTCATAGTTTAACAATTATATTATGTATGTAGCTCCGGTCAGGAAAATAGTGATTTCAGGTTGGGCAAAGAAAATCGAGATCAGCAAGCCAAAGACTAAGATTTTGTAAGAAGCTTCATGAAGAAATTTACTGCATATCCTAGAGCAAACAGCTTAATCACACGGACACTGGCCACAAAAACAAAATGATTGTGAAGATGGAGATTCATTGTGATAAATAGGAACAAGGCTGATAAAAGGAACTAGGCAAAAAGGAAATAGTTGGAAGTAGAGGGGAAAAAACAATTTAATAGATGATTTTAGGCCTTTTCTTTTTATGAAAAAAAAAAAAAAAAAAAAAAACACAACAAAACAAAACAACCAAACCCAATTATAACAACAACAACAACAAAAGCTCACATAGAGCAAGACGGAATTGAAAAGACACCCAGCATCGGAGGGGAGGGAATAAGAAAGAAAGGAGCCGAGCGAGCCCAGGCGTGAATCGGCCATCAATGCCTGAGTGGGACATTTGATGTGTAAACCACAACAAAAACAATAAAGCGAACAGAAAAAAACAACAACCCGTAAACATACGTTCAAAACTTAATTTCCACATGCTTTATCACTGTCATTTATCAACCTGAAAGGCAGCAAAAATAGATCTAATGAAATCCCTGCTACTGAATCCATTGGTTTTAACTTTTCTACAAGTATTCTTAGGCAAAATATGATCACAATCACAATAAATGTATTGACGTAGTGGGATAAAAGAAATAATAATCTTGGCACATTTTTCTTTTTCCTTAAAAAAAAAGAGGAGAAAGGAACAAGAGAAAATGATAGCACTGTAGTAGCCTAGAGCAAACTATTATAAATGTAAAGTATTTTTGAAATGACGCCAGTCCAACAGTTTAGAAAAGAGGATTTCATTACCAGTAGTGCACCGGTGGTTTAAAAAGCCCTATTTCACTCCAAATAGCAAAGATAAACAACTCTTGCCGAACAAGTTCAAGAACTATTCTGTTGGGTCTTCGGTACATCGCCCATGTCAAAGAGTTTTTTTTTTGCAAAAGCTCAGGTTAAGTCCTGCAGCCAGTGTTCCTTTTGTGGAATAAATATGAAGTGCAATTAAGACTATCGCATCCAAAATGCCACTCCAAGTTCTTGTTTGTTTGTTGTGCAGTATCATAATTGGCCATTATTCTTGTTGAAACTTTTTAACGACCTTCGATTTTTAGATGGCGGCTGTGTTGCAGTTTTTTTTCTATGAACGTCGGCATACTGAGAGGTTATAGTACTTCTTTGGTTGAATTTCACTATGCCCTGAGCCATAATGAAATTGATGCGTTCTATCTTTTGGGCGTGTTTCGTTTTCAATTTCATTTGAACAAATTATGCACCCTGAAAAGGCTTGTAGGGCCCGCTTTCATAAAAAATATGTTACCCTCTGCTCTTTCAATTTGACTTACATGGCGAGTAGTTTTTAGGATATAAAGAATTCCGTAGCTAATAAACTTCAAAGTTAATCCAGTTGCATAGCTACTGTAGAGAACCTGATCCTTGAAGCACTGAGGCAAATGCCTAGCGTCACGTTATCTTCTGTATTTCTTTGGTGGATTTCTAATCATAACTGTACTGTTATCCTCAATATCCTCGAAAGTGGCAAGATAATGCATCAATAAATTGTTCTCGTATCAACCTTGAGACTTGTTTTGCCATACAAAGCTTCTCGCTCTTTCTCTGCACTTGGTGTAGAAAGCGTGAGTAGCCGAAACTTGACACAGTCTGCACTTCTCATTTTCTGGTGTGGATTTTATGAATGCCATGGTTTTGAACCAAGCTTTGGTTTTAGGACGTCTCATCTACCGAAGCAGTGATTGTGTTAGTGGTGATTCGTCGAGGCGGTTGTCAATTATAATATTGAAGATCTTTGAAAACGCCTTTGTGTTTGATGAACGTCATGTATCTTTTTTCTTTAATTTGTATTCCGACGTTTTTGGGAAATACCAGCCGTGATCGAAATGTAGCGAATGATTAGTCAGTCTTTATTAACAGTTAGGATGAATCTTCAGAGCGCATCTCTTTATTCGATTTTGTACGATATAATTTGAGAGCCCACATGATTGCTAGCCCGAAATGCCTTAAGTGTACTCCAAGCGGCCACCAGAACTTCTTCGGTCTCCGACCTAATCCCGCATATTTGATGAATAGACGGCAATATTCCTACCACGTCAAAAACCTGTTTTTATATATGCCTCTATAAATAATGCAGTATATTGACTTTTCACACTAACTTCTACTTTTACTGGAATGTTGACTAAAGCGCTTTGAGATTTTATTTAGGAAAAAACGCTGTAAAAATGCGATTGCTATTACTTTTAAGTTTATTGACCTTCTTCTTCTCCTTCTTCATCTTATTTGCCTGTTTTTCCTCCTCCTCCTCCTTCTTATTACCTGTATTATTATGCATCCCAAAGTTCCCAACTTAATATAAAAATACGTTTTCGAAAGTACAGAATGATGACAAGTAGAGTATGAAACCCTGCAAAGCTGAAAATATTGCTTCACGCAATAAAACTGTTCTCCATGCCGTTACTTTGACTTATAGGCCTAATGTTACCTACCTTGCAATATTATAGCATCCGCTGTATTATCATTTATATTGTTTTGTTTGGAAAAAATGCATAGCCTATTTACCGACACATCAGTCACACATAATAAATTTAAATATACTTCTATGTTTAGTGATGCCGGGGCAAAAAAGCAATATTTGTTATCCAAGAAAAAAAAAATTAATGATCTTCTCATAACAAGCAGAATAACGGGACACCGATGCTTATCTAAAGCAATGATCTTTCTGAATAATCTGTGCTTCACGATATTTTTTTTAATGTGCATAAAGCATCTGTGTGTGTGTGTGTTTCAAATACTCTGAGAGGACCACAAACTTGTATAATGGAAGCCCAGATATACACAGCTTTCTTAGAAATGTGCCCTTTTCACCGTCACGGTTATTTTATTGCTTCACCCTTTTCATTGGTCTGTGTGCTGTACTTGATGTGCCGATTCGATGTTCCGTTATTCAATGAAGATTGACGACAAAACAGGTAAGGACACTCGTCAAGCTTTTTCTATGACCGGGCCCAGCTGGGAGAAAGAAACTTCCGCATTTGAAATAAGTATTTGCTTAATTATATTAATCATAATACGGTGTATATACATACACACACACACATATATATATATATATATATATATATATATATATATACACACACATACATGCATAGGAGCATGTATATGCAAGTTTAAAACTTTCTGGCCAAACTGGGATAATGTTGTCGTTCTAACTTGAAATAAGAATTTACATGGATATGAGGGCTTAAAAAAGACAACAGTGCTTCTAAATTAATGACGCCAAGGCTAAGTAAGCACTATATGGGTAGCCGCGGGCTATATGTGGGATAGGTACATTTGATTTATTGATAAAACAATGATAATAGTATTTCATAGTTAATAGTTTTAGCCCACATATTATAAACGCTACTTCAAGCTTTTAAAGTGCCCTATTCACGCTATCCAGTACAGCAGTTAATAATAACATACCTGGAGGAACAGTTATTGTTCAAATACCTTACTATCTAGTAAATTGTGGTAACTGGAAGAAACAAAGAAAAAAAATGTATTCGATTAAAGCATGCTAATTATTTCAAATACAGATACCGTGATGGAAAGATTTCGCGGCGCCCTTATCATTAAACGAATCTATTATTACCTCAAACTACTCAAAATATGCAAACACGCCACAAACATTAAAAAAAAAATTGGAGTTGGCCTACCAACTTTGAATTCATCATGCTCAAAATAATGTATCCAATGAGGCCTTCAGAGAAACATTTAATATTAATTTTGTTCGCAACACGATAGGTCTGTCATTTCTTCTTGAAGGTGAACAAAACGTTACTTATGCGGGCCTAAGAATGGTGAAGTAAAGTATTTGAATCGTGTGCATTGCGTTTTGCTATATTCAATTTGATCTCACCCCCCCCCCCCCCTCTCCTCCTTATAATTATGTGACCATTGGGTATGCACAAACAAAACTGGTAATTACTGCAACTTCACACTTTTGTTTGAATCATTATTTATTTCATTCCTCTATTATTCTCAGAAGAATAGTGTCTCGGTGTTTTTTTTTTTTAAACGGAAAATAATCGGGAAAAAATCTCCACCGCTTCACACATACACACACATACACGAATTCAAACACAACTAGATCTACATCAGCACTACTTAAAACAGCCTTGGAGTTTTGATGTAAATTAATAGTATGGGCAGCTTTAAGCAGCTTTAAGACTATTGAATATTTAAAGAGATAGGTTGACACACAGGGAGTCCAGAGATGAGGGGAGAGAGAGAAAAGCGGTACATAAAATTATGTAGGCCTATGTAACCTATCACCCTATATCTAGATTCATATCGATCTGTGACTCTTTAGAATTAAGTGTATTGAAACTTAAAAGATTGTGGCCAGTGTCACACTTCAATGGACCAATCGAGCTTCAGTCTAGTTCAGCAGGATCTATGTGCAAAACAGCAGTCGACACAAGACAAAGTTGTGCTTTTAGCTTTTGCACCAGCTCTATGCTAAGAGACGAAGAGACATCTAACGTTAGGCACTGATTTGAGCCCAAATGACATGACACCAAGTTGTGGGGCTAATTTTTGTCGCTTGAAAGATATAATCTAAGTTGACACAAAAGAAGCCCTTGACGTTTTACCCTGACCTAGGTGTAAGTGGAACTTACGAAGTCTGAACGAAGTAAATTTGAAAATAGATCTAGACTCTAGCCATAAATTTAGATTTAGATTCGCTAGATTGATCTCGAACATAGAATTTAATTCCAAATCTATTTTTTAGTTTAGATGAGAATTGAATTTAGATCCAAAAATTAGAATTTATAAAAAGACCCCATTTTAAAAGTGAGAGATAACAAATGCACATTAAGTTTGATTTTGTTCTTATGGGGGAAAAATAAACAAAACAATTGAATTTTAGAAATTTTATGACAAGTATGTGTCATGTTTGTTCCACACTAAACTATTTGCTGTCGGTGAGGCCTTGCACTTCCTAGTGGCTGATAATGAGCAGAAGCACTGCGATTAGTGGAAACCTACAAGACTTTTGGATAACTAGATCTAACAATATTTTCAAAACTTCAATATTATTTATGTTTGCCAGCAATGTGTGTCACCATTTATGCTTTTAGAATCTGGAGGTCTTTTCCATAACAGTTTTAAGACCTTAAAATGTGAATGTAGGCCTCAATCAAGATTTACTTCCAATTTTTTTTTTCAGTTTACTTCGCATTCTTTTAATAGATATCTTGAAAAAAGGCTGCATTCACTTAATTTTGACTGATTGATTTATTTTTTAAACAAGCCGCTTTAAATACTCTTAATCTTTTGTGGGTTTCACACTACTAGATAGCGAAGTATTTAGTATTGTTAGACTAACTTGGCAGGTCCTGGTTTGATCTTTGGTTGGGTCATAGTAACAGACAAGTCCTGTGTCACTAGCCCATTCTTTGGTTTTATTAGGATGCCACTGACTTAAAAAGTTTTTACAGTACAATCTATATGCAGCTACGCCAATGTTGATTGCAATTTTCATATTTTTATGTACAAAGTTTTGGCAGCTGTAGCCTATGCTTCACACCACGATATTTTTGATGATCTTGAATGCTTTTATTATCACACAATGACAACTAACCTGGATCAAAGACTTG
The DNA here is from genome assembly GCA_033675545.1 of Elysia crispata. NCBI lineage: Eukaryota > Metazoa > Mollusca > Gastropoda > Plakobranchidae > Elysia > Elysia crispata. The sequence continues at coordinate 160,260 of JAWDGP010002410.1, read as the reverse complement.
TGAAAGTGTTAAGATATATATATATATATATATATATATATATATATATATATATATATATATTATATATATATATATTTATGATCACATATTTTTTTCAGTTTATTTGCAAAGTTATGAATTGGCTCATTTTATTTTTTAAAAGTTTTGACCATGAAACCTCTAGAAGTTTTAAGAGGAAACGTGTCACATAAATACCCTTTTATTATTGTTATTGTTAGTTTGGAAAAAAAAACGGGAATCAAAATATTGTGTCATTGAGGGTGTCAGTTGCTTAATGATGGATAAATAGTAATGAAAAATAGATCTCAATATTTGTTGATTGTCACTTGAAAGCCTTGCTCATAATAAGATCTAATTCCAACAGAATTTTGTATAGGATTTTCTCTTTATGCTATGAATGATTCATAAATTGTGGTCTTGACTAGTTTTAACTTTTTATACTTGTTGTCAAAGTATGGTAGATCAGTAACATTTTTCTTCATTTTGCAATTTCATGTGCGGTGAAAAGAATAAAAACAGACCCCAACAAATGTCAGTAGGTCAAGCAAAAGCCCTTTGTATAAAAAATTGAAGAGCTGTGTAAGACTGTCTAGGTAGACCATTTGGAAGTCTTGCTGCTGTTTACCAGAGAAGAATCAGTGTCAATCTAGAAAGTATGAGAATCTATCTGCAGGCTCCAACTATAATTTTTTTTTAATTTTATGTAGGTTTAACTAAGACTTTATAAGTTAAAGCTAGTGTATTTGTGTTATAACCTGAACACTCAAACTTAAGAAAAACATGTAAACATTCGATATTCCAGTGTAAACTATTACTTCGTCATCAAGGGCAAAAATAAAATAGATTATATTTATATTTATTTTGATTTTTTTTTTGTGCTCAATTTTTTTTAACAGCAGATTTAACTATTATTTTGCCATAATCTTGCAGACTTTGTAGCATAAAATGAAACTGCAAATTTAATGGGATTTTCTACACTAGAGTAAAAAAAAAGTTTTAAATTTTGCTGATAAATAATTTGTATTCAATTATTATTTTCTAATTCCAACAGGCTTAAATTGAAAAAAATTCCCTGAAAATTACAGAGTCATCATGAATTACAACATCTTTGATCAAGGCTCACCTGCTGCTGTTTTTGCTGCAGTGGCTGCAGGAGCTGCTATGAAATACATGGCAGGCTTGATGTTTCCTCGCAACCGCTTTGTTTATGTGGGACGTGTTGGTCAAATCTGGGTCTACCCTTTCAAATCTTTCAAAGGTCATAGTGTGCAAGAGGCAGAATGCACTGCTCTAGGCATGAAATGGAAAGAGTTCGTTGATAGGTAGGTATTTGTTTAAGCTTATACTTAGGAGACCAAATATTTTGCTAACTTTGTCTTTTAATTATCTTAACTTAAAGTTTTGGATTCAGCTTCATATTAAGTAATTCAACTGCAACATAACAAAAAAGTTATTCTATAGGATGCAAATTTATTATTAACAGTGATGATGTTAATGTTTCCAAAGCTTTGTGATAAATGAAGAATTTTTGCTTCCTATTTAAAAATCCTACAGACACGTTGATCTTGTAAAAAACGAACTGCACACCAGACAGTTCCAAGGAATGTCTTTATGGGCTTATTTAAAGTCATTTAGATAAAGTAAAATTATATTTTGAGAAAAGAGGATCTCCTGCAACTTTTTTAATCTGGAAAGTTTGACCATGCACCAGTTCTCCCACCCCCTCCCTCTTTTTTTAAAATTTAAACTGTAAGCTTTATTTATGTAAATTTAACGTAAATCTTGAGGCTCCTCTTTAACTGACTGGTTACCCAGATCTTTGCACCTTTTGGCTGTAAATAATCAGAAATATAAATTAAAGTTGCAAAGGTGTTCATATAGGGTTGCTTGATTATATATTTCAGTTGATTATCGTAATAATTTTAGCATTTAAGCAATTCTTTGGATTGGATGTGGATAAGCCCCAACATAAATTGTATTTATTGATGTAGAATCACAATGTTTGGTAAATGATGTTAAGAAAGTGAAATCATCTTCAGGTGTCAGTGTCAATATAAAATTTTTGAGAACTTAAGAATATGAAAAATTGTAGAGATCCAGCAGCCAAAATGTAAGAGTTCTGTTTCATTATTTCAAAGCAGATGATTGTGCACAATCTGTCAGAGATAATCCAACAAAGCATTATTGTATTGCTCTGAGTGCTAGAAGTTACCGATAAAATGCTTTGGAATCTACTGAGACATGAGAATTGGAAGATCTTACTCATATTACCCAATTTTCGCCAAATAGAATGATCCAGGGCTCTTCTAATACAACTTAAATGTACAATTTTTGTTTTTGTTTTAATAGTTTTATCTTTGTTCCAAGTTTTATACGTTTGTGTTATAATTCACAAATTTTAAGTACATGAATATTATTTATGGTTCAGTTCAGACTAAGAATATGGCAGCTGGCTTTATGGGATTCTTCATTTGATAATGATTTTAAGTGTTGAAATATGAGACAGCCTACGGTGTGTTTGCAAAAAAAAAAGATTGGAATCTAAAATGCATGTTTCTCAATTTAATATTCAACTCCGTTACCCCGTTTGTGAGTTAAGGCTATCTTATATTTGAGTTTGCAGTAATCAAAACTAACAAGAGCAGTGCCCTCTTTTTTTGAAACATGAAATGGTTCTCATTGTTCACATGCTCAACTTGCAAAGGCTCTGAAAATATTTAAGCCACTTTGACTCTAAGGCTCATAGTTGTACTTAGAAAAGATTACATATAAGACTGCTGACTGGAGAAAGGGTATTCAGATAGTCTACAACATAGTATTACCCATGCAAAAATAACTGATGCCTGGAATTGGTATGAGTTAGGTTTCAAACATAATAAGCTTAAATGTGACTCCTCAATCTAAGCTTTGTACAAGTTGAATATGAGTAATTCTACTCATGAGAGTATGTTTTTTATCATCTTTCTTTCACCAGGCATTGGACAGTGAGCACAGCTAATGGCGTTTACCTGACACAGCGTCAGGAGCCAACCATGGCACTGATTACACCCACCATCATTGGAGATCAGATTCAGTTGTCAGCTCCAGGGATGACTCCCATTACATTTCCAGTTGACCCCCCTGTGACTGAGAGTAATAAGAGTAAAGTGACGTGAGTGATGCATAGGTTCCAAGTGCTTGACAATCACTATACTTATACATATTTCACTCCCTTGAAAATTGTAAAATGAAAATAATATTCACATCCCAAATTTCTTTTCTTCTCCATTTCTGATTTATTGAGGATTAAAAATTTGCAGTCATTACTACTAAATTCACAGAAAATAAAATTATGACATCAGTGGTGGTTGCAATGTAGGTTTTTGTCAAGAGCATTATATTTTTATCTATTTTAAAGATAAATATCCAAAAGCAAGCAAATTTTGTATTTTATCTCTAACTAAAAGATTGTTGTATAAATCTGCAAGAAACAATTTAAGAAAATGATACATTTATATTTTAATTCTAGAATAAAAACAGATACAATAGACTCTGTTGATTGTGGTGATGAGGTTGCTGATTGGCTGTGTCGCTACTTCAACCGCACAGGCTTGAGGTTACATTATTCTTCTCCATCTTTGGAGAAAAGAGATGCATCCAAGGCAAAAAAACCATGGGATCACCCAGCCAAACCAGGAGATATGGTAAGATTGTGTGACTTTGATGCAAATACGTCTATTCCCTTTCAAATAGTTATAATGGATGGGGCTCTTTATGTGTGCACCTTTCGTTCAAGTATATTTTTTCATTATGGATTTGCCTTTGTTTATAATACTTATCATAAAAAAAAAAACCTATCGATTGTCACTATTACAAAAACAGATTCCTGAATTAAAGCAACTCAAAAAGTATCAACCTAAAGTTGTTCAAAATACTTTATAATTCCACAGAAAATAAAATTTTTAAGGTATGTTAGGAAATTTGAAAAATTATCCTTCTTTTTCTTTTTAGTTGTTCATCACTTTTGTATTTTGTTCTTTTGTTTTCCTTCAACTTTGTGATTCTCAAGATTTTTTTTTGACATGTTTTAACAAAATTAGAAGAAGATTTGATGTGTAAATCTTTTTTTCAGTGTTACTGTAATAAAAACGACAGAACCAAACACATTGTGTTGCTGATAGTGCTATTGAACCATGTCCATTTCTACTTGCAGTGTGCCTTTTCTGATTACTGTGGATACATGGTCCTCTCAAGTGCCTCCCTGTTAGACCTCAACAAACGTCTTGAAAATACTGTTCCTATTACAAACTTTCGGGCCAATATCATCGTGGATGACTGTGAAGCTTATGCAGAGGTGAACAGTTTAGAAAGGAGAATTCTAAATTATATGCATCATTACCCCCAAAAGATAACATTTTCTGTTGTGATATAAAAAATTTAATTCATCAGAAATTCATATTTCAAAATTAGAAAATATGACAAAAATATCTAATGAGAGATATACAACTGAGGCTGAAAGTGACAATCCAACCATAACATCTTATCCAACAAATATTTTAACACCAGAGAAAACTTAATTTTTTTTTGTAATGGTAAAAACTGTTTCTTTTGCATAGGTGATGAATAATTCACAAATTAATTTCACATAAAATAGCCAATCACACATGTTCACATGGTAAACTAGGGGAAATGTAGAACCAGTTTGAAAAGCAACTACCTTTCATCCCCCCACCCTCCTCCCTCCCTCCTAAGTTTTAGGCTTTTAAAGATTTCTTCATGAAATTTACTACGCTGATGAAAATACTCTTTATGTATGTGTATTTTCAGCTTCTTAGTATCGATACTTTCTGATTTAGGTATCAGCTGCTGTTCCCCCTCCCTTAAAATTAAATGATCCAAAAAGACTTTCTAAGGAAGTGATAGCAATGCACAGCCTTTCTATGACAGAGAACATGAAGCACTTAGCAGTATTTACACCACTATTATTTATAAAGTTTCATCACACAGTAATATCTGTTGAGCTGTCTTAAAACATTTATTTTGTATTTTTTATGTTTTGAAGCGTAGAAATTGATATGAAATGGTATATGTAAATGCAAGATAGAAATTAAAATTTTTTTTTAATTGTTAAAACTTGCATGGACTTTGCTTACATCTTGATATCTAACTGCTTAGTTCTTTTGTTTATTCCTTAGATTGTTTTTTTTTTTTAATAGTCATGTTTATGCAATAAAAGTAGCTTTTGAATGTCATGTTTTTTTGTTTTTTGGAATGTCATCAATTATGCTTTTGAAATTTGGCTTGTTTCCTTGCCTGATCTTCAAAAGATGGAAAGTGAAAGGAGAAAAGAACTAGATGTTAAAATTTCATTAAAATCAAGTGGAACAGCTCAGTATGAGTACCATAGAAGGTAATACAAGTGAACATAGTATTTTTGCAAAGATCAGTCTTGAAAAAACACAATTCAAGAAAGAAAGCAAATGACGTGAATGAGTGGTCTGCAACTGGCAGGCCAGTTGTGTCTGGAAGGGATTGCCATGTGCCACATGTGACACTGTCACAAGCATCTGCACGCAAAATGAAATTAAAAGCAGCAATAGCAACATGGAAAGTTAAAACAATTCCTCAAAAGGGAAAGTTTTAAACAACATCAAAAAAGAAATTAAGAGGTTGAAAATTAATACTCTTGGCATCAGTGAAGTCAGATAAAAAAGCACACCAAAGATAACATCAGGAAAGTTGAAATATTCTACTCAGGAGGTGCAGAACATGAGAGGTGTGTGTATATTATTAAGTCAAAGACATGAAAAAAAATGTCAAGTGATATTGGTTGCTATCAGATCAAGTTTTACTTTTAACAATTGCAGGAAAATCATTGGACCTTATTCAAATATATTCAATTACATCAACTAGTAGCGATGGGAACATAGAAAAGGTTTATGAAGATCTAAGCAATTAAAGGTGCAATGCATACAGCAAGACCCTTTTATTATTATAAGAGATTTTAATGCAAAAGTAGGAGAAGGGAGAGATGAAAATGGGGAAGAACCCATTGGTCTGATGCAAGGAGAGAAACTAGTTAAATGTTTTCATACTAACAACCTTATGGTTAGAAGCACATGGTTTCAGCAACCAACAAGAAGGAAATGGACATGGAAAAACCCAGATGAAGGAAGCAGAAACCAGATCGATTACATCTTGATCAGTAAAAGATTTAGAAATATGCCTCTTTCATCAAAGACTACCCTAGGGCAGACTGTTATAGTAATGTTCCAGTGGCTGCTACATTCAAATTGAAACTTCAGAAAACCTGGAATAAACTTAACTTGGCTTTATTAATATCCAACCATGCCCTTCAAGAACAGTATTGAGTGGCTGTTCAAATTAAATTTGAAGTCTTAGGAGAAGCTGAGAAATTGGATCAACAATGGTCACAGAAGCAGCATTGAAACAAATACGAACTGACGAAAGGAAAAGAAAGCAAAAATGGATGACTGAGGACATTTTGGACCTCAGGAAAAAAAGGAGGCAAGTGAAAAATAATAGAGAAAAATGTGAAATATTGCATATGAAAATCAGAATAAAAATGATAAGAAGTCAAACAGGATTGGATCAATGACAAATGCAGAAACATTGAACTATACCATTCAAGTACTGAGCAGACAAAGTACAGAAACTTTGAAGAAATCTCTGGAGAGAAAACCAGCTCTTCAACAAGATGTCTTAAATCAAAAAACCTTGACATCATTTTGGAAAAAGAAAAAATCCTAGTCAGATGGGCAGAATACAACTAACATAGTTGAAGATAGGTGGAAAAGATCTACAAATGATCAAAAACGTGTACTTGGACAGCAGCAATGTGAATTGATGGGGAAATCAGCTCATTTCAAAATATAAAGCCTGGTGTCAGAAAGGATATGTGCTTCCCCAGAGCTTTTCTCTCTTTACAGTGAAATAATTATGTGAAACCTAGAAGGATACCCAGGAATTAAAGTGGGAGGGCACAATGTAAACAACTTGAGATGCACTAATGACGCTGTATTAATTGCAGAAAACAAAGAAGTCTTGCAAAAATTATTAGATATTATTGAAAAAGAAAGCAGAAAGAGAGTTGAACAGCATCAAGACAGAAGTAATGGTTGTCAGTGGAAACAATGAGTGTCCATAGCTCAACATCTTTATCAAAGGGAATAAACTCAAGCAAAGAGAGCAATTAAAATACCTGGGTTCTTTAATATCAAGCAATGGAAGCAACAACACTGAAATTGCATCAATTACAGGGCAAGCAAAAAAGAGTTTTCAGAAAATGAAATCAGTACTAACAAATAATCTCCATTCACACAAGAGGAAGAGCACTGGAGTGCTATATTGAACCCATTCTGATGTATAGATGTGAGGCCTGAACAGTTTCAAAACAGCTACAAAGAAGTTGGAAGCAACAGAAATGTGGTTTCTATGAATCTCTTGGACTGTGAAGAAATCAAACGAAAAAGTGTTACAAGAAGATGACACAACAAGATTACTCATAAATAGAATCTATAAACGCCAGACAACCTTTTTTTAACATATTATGAGAAGAGAGAAACTAGAAAATGTAGTATCAGGTGGAGGATTAAAGGAAAATGCAGTAGGGGGAAAATTGAAGAAAAGATGTTGGAGGGACTATAAAATGGGCTAAATGTAGGACGAGTGACAGATGCAATAAAAGCGAAGAAGGATAGTGATCTGCGAATGGTCATGATTGTCTACTTTAAGAACCAATCACCTGATTGATTGATGCTGTGCCTCCACAGCTTATTTTGCAAAAAGCCATTTTTTCCTCATCGAATGTAGCAGTTTAATAACACCTGAGTGACTTTCTGTCAGAACTAACAGACATAAGTATATGCAACAATTTTTTTTTCTTTTCAAAGCCTCTAATGTTTTGCTCTTGATATGATCACAAAAATGAATGATTTGTTTTATAGTTGATAAAATAATTGAGATTTTATTTCTGTCAGGACTCTTGGAGTACCCTGCAGATTGGTGAAGTCCAGTTGCGTGCGCTGGATGCATGCACACGGTGTGTCCTCGTCACAGTAGATCAGGAAAAGGGTGTCAAGGACAAAAAGGAGGAGCCACTCAGCACGCTGAAAAAGTAAAAGCTATTATTCCTAAGCTGTTGGAGCTTAAAAATGTATTTATAGAACAGGCAATAAAATAAGGAAAAAATATTTTTACATGTTACCTTTTTTGATAAGTATTTTAAAGTAGACCAAATTTTTTTTTAACCCTTTGAATAATGAAGAATGAATAGAATGCTTGCATAGCTATAAGTGGGTACCAAATTTCATTAGCAGAGTTAAACCAGACCGAAACAAAATCTAGATCTAGATGTTGATTAGGTCTATCTTCAAGATCTAAATCTAGAAGAAGGCTAGTCTATGCCTAGATCTAGATCTGAAATAGCTTTAATCTTATGATTTTTATGCCTAGATTAGAACTGTAGCATGTGTACTCATTTATCTACAAATAGCCACTAAATATTAAAAACCTTGACTTTTTTTGGAACAAAAGTCATTTTCTACTGGGTTGTATTTTTTACAATAAAATCAATGATGAGGACTGATCTACTTTTATATTGTGTTTTAGGTTATGGCAATATAAAAAAAGTGGTAAAATCGACAATCAGTATACATGCAACAATTTCCCCTTGCAAAGCATTTTTGTTTTCTTTTTATCAATTGTAAAGTAAAATAAGATGCAATCTTGTAAGCTTGGATGAGTGCTAACATAATGTATGGTCTTTTTCCCTTCAGTAAAAAGTTCTATTCTTTCGGTTTCATGGTCCATTTCCATACTAAGAAAAATAAAAATTGGAATTTTCAGGCTGGCTGCTGAGATTTTATGCTGATCTGGTTTTTGTTTTTAGACTAAACTTTAGTCAATATTATAGTCAAATGTTTTTTTTTTGCCCTGCATTCATTGAATAGTAAAGATTATTGGCCTTTCACATGTCTAGATGGTGGGATAAGTAAATGTTTTTACACTGGCTGAAAAAAGGATTCTGCTTTAGCATGAACTGCTCTTCCACTTCTTTATTTAAAAAAAGTAGTAATAGATATTGTAATGTCCACTTTATTACTTTGAGTAAAGAAATGACCATTAGTTCAGTGATGCTAACACTTTAAACAATACACTACCAATTTGCCAGACATTTGAGTTACTTGCTGAGTGAACTAGTCGTGGTTATTTCAGTTGAAAAAGTGTCTATAATTTTGGGTCTATATTGCCAAAACACCTCATGTTTATAATTATTTTGTATGAAGTTTTTTTTTATGGAGATTTCTTATTGTACTATTTGTATACAATTAAAGATTCATCATAAAGCCTATGATTTAGAAGCTCATGTTTTTTTTAACAAAATTAATGCTGTATTATAGTCATACCTATGTTTTGATGTCTTTTCTTAATGAGAAGTTGATAAAGAGTATGCATTATGTGCAGTTTCTTTCCAACTTTGTGAAGATGCCAATTTCTATTTGAAATTTCATGTACAGGTACAGTGGAGTCCACTTATAACTACAATTGAAACAACGAGAACTCGGTAATAACGAGACTTTTTCTCAATCCCCATTTTTCTCCCTTCTTTAGCTTTGTAACTACGATTCTGGAATAACGAGAACAAATGGATAGTGAACTCTGTAATAACGAGAGATCGCTGACCCTCGTGTTCAAATAAAGTCATAGTCCTAAGGGTCTTTTCGCAGCCATTGTGTCGCAAATGACAAAGACCACGCATGCCGCACTCAACTGTGAAGAAGATTGCGGGCCAATAGGCTACTTCACTGCGTCACCCATCGCATTGCTTGTGTCGAAAACGAGAGGCTGGCACATGCCTCTCACTCTCTGCACACTAGGCCTAAGCAAAGCCTAAGAAACAATAACCAATAAGCACGCCGCAGTAGGATGCCTCTCTTTGTTACTACCCTTCCCCACCACCCGCAGTACGCACATGGCCTAGCCCACCCAACCACCACATAGCACCACCAATGTCGCTCTCCATTTGATGTAACTCAGTATATTTTAGATCAAGGTATTGGATATTTTATAATTTCCCTTTACAAGTGGAATAACGAGAACTCGGCAATAACGAGAGAAGGCATCTGGTCCGGGCATTCTCGTTATACCAGAGTTTTACTGTATTTGGTGTTTTCGATTTTTAAAGAGACATTTTCAGATGAGGCTCTTTCTTTTTCCTCTTCAAACTTTGCTAAGTGTTTATTGCGACTATGACTAATACATTTTATGTTTTATTATTTGTAGACTCTTATTAAATTTGGTTTGCAGTATGCTGATAATTTTGTCCTTTCAAATCTTTGCTCCAGATATCGTTTGAAAGAGCCATATGGACCAAAACCTTGCTTCGGGATTAACTGTACCACTGACAAGCCTGGAAAAATCAAAGTTGGAGACCCAATATTTGCCAAACTTATTTGACATACAATTTACAATTTTTCAACAAAACCAGGAGCCAGACTTTTTTTTTAAGGAATAAGATACTTATGTAAGAGGTGCATTAAATTTTGGATCAGAGGTTCCCAAAATTCAGTGTTTATGAAGAAGTTTGGAAGATATTTTATTCACTTTCCTTTGTAAAATCTGTATTAATATTGCTTTATTGTAGTAAGTGTTTTCAGAGCAATGTGAGTATCAGTCCATTAAGACAATCTGGAGAAACTTATATAAAGTAAACGTGTGGTCTTTCTATGGGAGTGTGTCTTTATATCATGCACCAAGTCATTAGTAATCTATCATATTGTGAAAAATTAACCTGATCTCAATGTATCTAAATAAAATTTTGTTATAACCCTTCAAATTCTCAAATATGTTTTTATAAATTTTAATTGGCTTCATCTGAAGCGAATTTTGCTAAGGATAAACTACTAAAGTGATTAATAGTTTTTAATTGCTTTTTTTTTTTTTTAAACCAAATAGTTCATTCTGTTTAGAGAATGTTGAAAATAAGATTATATGATTATCAAACATCTTAAACATGCCATACTATTATGCAGTCTGTGATATTATTATAAGAAGTGACTATGCTTTACTCTCAAAATCATAAATAGCTGCTAAGAAAAACAGAAATATAATATAAAATTGTTTCCTGTAAAATTTTATTCATTTCAGTACTTTTTAAAAATCATTCTAGTGTCCATTTGCAATGCTGAAAAACGTTAAAAAAGGAAAAATTTTATTGTCCTGAATTCAATTAGTGTATGAATATTTAACAAAGATGTGGACAGCTATCTTAATTGTTCTATCAATTTTAGATTTTTTTACAACCTCCTGTAAATTTCTTGGTAAAATTGTAAAATAATCTTGAAAGATATATTGTACCCATAAAACGATTTGGTTATCTAAAGCACTTGAGTTTGAATTATCATGAGAGTGAAAATTATAAACTTTCAAGTATGAAATAGTGTTGAGTGGCAGCTATTAACCTATCTCACTGTTTCCCATATTCCAATAGCATATGTATATATATACATACATATATATATATAGTTTGAAGATAAGTTGGAATAATTGATAAGAGTGATTAGACTTAACCACAAAAAACAGCCACAACTTTAAGTTAATTCATATGGAAACTTAAGGAATCAAAAACTGAATTCCACTTATCGTGGGATATAATCGAAAGAGTGCAGCCATACTCAGCAGCAACAAACAGATGCAACCTATGCATACCAGAGAAATATTTCATTCTAAAATCCAAACCAAGCCTCAACAAAAGAAGGTAAATATTTTCATCGTGCCCCCACAGAAAGAAACATTTACTACAAAACTACCAGTGACCCGGAAACGAAAAAAAACAACAACACAAGGTCCGAACGGCAACGGAACACACCTCAGTCATACCCAAAGAGAGCGGAGGACAAGCGACACCTTTGTCCTACGCTCGAAACACCAGTGTCGTATGAAGAGAATTTAAGGTAAGATCTTTTATATATATATATATGTAGATTAGATGTGCTCAACAATTATTTTTTTTTAACAATTTTCAGCAATAAATATACCAGTTAAATCATGAAATATTGTGTTGAATCATGCGTATTACTAAAAACTGTTGACTGTGTAAAAAGAAAATTTTTTTGTTTGAAGAAGAATAAAGGTTGAACCTTTCAAAAAAAAAAAAAACGAATAAAAAAAAAACAACAACAAAACCTTTGAAGAAATAAAAAATTCTGTCTTTTAGAGAAATCAACGCCCCTGAAAATCTGGTAAACCATATATTATCGCTAGAGACGGATGAATGATGTGTGGTAACAGCCTCAAGGTATAAACTCATGTAAAAAAAAATAAAAAGAAAGTTAAGTACTTTTATCAAAATAACAGTATACTAAAATAAGTGTCCACTGGATTAACACCTTGCTCCTATGTTGTCAGTTGTCTGAGCCCAGTTCTAGATAATGCTTTATACAACTACTACTACTACTACTACTACTACTACTGCTGCTGCTGCTGCTGCTGCTGCTACTGCTGCTGCTGCTGCTACTGTTGCTGCTGCTGCTGCTGCTGCTACTACTACTACTACTACTACTACTACTACTACTACTACTACTACTACTACTACTACTACTACTACTACTACTACTACTACTACTACTTATTTCCACTACTGCTGCCAGACATCTTGTATTATTATTTTAATGTAAATTAACATAAACTGTTCTTTTCCTTTTGATACTCTAAAGGATATGAAACACAATAATATAATATAACTTTTGCATATTTCAGTTTTGATAGTGATGCAGCCAATAAAATGAATTAATAAAGCAAGGCATCATTACGAGAAGTGCAAGTTGAAATTTACCATAGTAAAAATCTACACCGTGTAGAGCTAGCTTTGTACATTCATAGATTTTATATGTGGAACCGCATTGGAAATGTGCTGAGATCATAGCCACTGAACAAAATCTTTTGGATGAAAAAAGACTTGATGTTGTCGGGTCAATATTTCATATAAGCGAAAGATGCAGATAGGTTACAAAGTATAACCCAAAAGACAGAAAAATAAAACAAAATACGAAGCAAAGTTTCAAATCAAGTGAAGAAAGGTTTTCATTGCAATCAAATTGATAGTTTTGACTATTTAAAACATGCTAAATATTTGAATGTCCTAAGAAATGAGGACTTCGAAATTAGAGTGTGTATAATCATTTTATTTTCACATTCAAAAAATAAACTATAAAAATTTTAATGACAAAATCTTTGCCAACGTCGATACTGTTTTAATGAGCATGGTTATTGTATGAGTATTGATATACCCAGAAATAATTAATGTGACGTCATACACAAGCATCATGCATGCATTCTTTGAACTTCCTGTGAATGTTAACCTTTATCTGAAATAGGTCAAATATAAAAATTAATATTGACTAACAATCTTTATTCTTCTGAAAGATATATTAATATTTACATAAACATATGGTACTTTAATTATTCATGAACTCAGTTTATGATTTACATACATATCAAATTTTCAGTATTTTATTTTTACGATAGCAAGTTGAGCGTTTTGTTAACAATGTGTTTCAAAGTAAATATATCATTGCATTGGACTGACTGAGATGTTTGCCCAATAATAAAAAGCAAAATTGACGTAATATTTGGTAAATCATAAGTAGGCCCATAGACGGTTATGTCAAAACCCTTGTCACATTTGAAATATTTTGAAATATCAGTGATATAATTATGTTCGTTTAATTTGAAATCTTGTCACCCTAGAGCCCTTTCTGCAAAAGGTTCTGTTGTACTGATATCAAAGTTTTCGTATAAATTATTGTATATCATTTACTAGCAATTGTTTCATTAACGTCATCATCTAGTGAAAATGGCATTATAATATAAGTACTCATGCTAACTTATTTCTTCTGTAATACTAATAGGAAATTATTTTGTAATTTTGGCACGAACAAAATGCAGTGCAGTCTGCCTGACTCAAGCCCCCTTTGTTTTTTTTTGTTTTTTTTTGTTTTATTACCTGGGCGCAGGATGACAGGGGCTTTGAGGAATAATCTTATCATTTTCAGAATATGACAGGTAAAGCTCTCAAATTATAAAAATAAAACAAGAAGAAAAAGAAATTGGAAGAAAATATGAAATAACTGTCAATGGGAATGAGAAAATAGACGAACTCCCATCATATTATGAAAAAGTACAGACATTTCTTAAGTTGGGTGATAAATCACCAGTAATGATAATAAAACTGTTAAAAAAAAAGAACACGTCATTGTTATATTATCTTCTATTCTTTTTATTATCTATCCATCTCTCTATGTTTGACTAACTGTCTATCACATTGTTTCTCTCTCTCTGTGTCTCTGACTGTTCTCTGTCTCTCTATCTCTCTTTGCCTCTCAATTTCTCTCATCTTATCTATTTCAACATTTTTTTTCTCAAAATATTTCTTCTCCATCTCAGATTAAGTTTGGTAGGTAAATACGTATAAACTTGAAAAAAAAAAAAACCCTAATTCGAGCTAAAAAGACATAACGAATAAACAATATCATCCTCACCAAGTCCGTATCCGAATCTATTGGTCCTTTGCATTTTACTTTAGTTTATCGCACCCCTGTTCCAGGGTTGTACCCTTTTGCGTATGATTTATTTCAAGCTTGTTTTTTCTCCAGAATACGAAAGTAGATCCCTGAGGATTGGAAACAGCTCTGCGTGCACTTCACCAAAAAAAAAAAAACCAAAAAAAAAAAACCAACCCCTCTCTTCAATCGTGAGAGGCATACAATTTGCTCGAGATCCTTTTAAAGATTCGTCAAAAAGGCATTGTCAATAAATATAAATACCATAGATCATGAAATTAGTATTAGAGATTTGGTAGAAGTACATAAGATGTAGTAGTGCATATATTAATTTAATAATATATCCTTATCTCAATAACCAGGCATGATTATTCTAGGTTCGACTCTATCACTAATTTGACAATTGTAGCTTCTATAATATTTAAGTGCCGTTTATAGAAACAATTATTAAACCATCGTACGCTTTAATTAAACTGTTTCGGAACTCATAATGCAACTACAATTATCTTAAGTTTGCCAAGTTAGCAGCAAAAAAACAAAACAACAACAACAACAAACCCAAAACAAAACAAAAACGAATGAATCCAAAAAAAAAAAAAAAAAAACCAACGTAAACTGAGTTAAAAAAGATGATATAACTTTTGAGATTATGCTCGTGTAAGTTGGGTGCGTAAGAGGCAAGATTTGATAAATGCATTGATTTAGCTATTGAAATGAACACGTAGTTAGACTAAATAAATGCTCATAAAAATACATCTTTTGGGTTAGTTCAAAAGTAATATCTTTTGTCATTTTTATTTTTTTTCCTTCATTACTCAACATGATTTTATTTCACACGACCTCGGCACTCTTCCTCAATAAGGTAATGGTTGGTTTTCATTAATTAATGACTTCCAAGACGCAGACTTTTACCAAAACACTGGCGCCAGTGTAAGCCTCAAAATGTGGGAGACAAATTTACGCGTGCAGACATTAATGTCCTCAATATGTCAGTCATGGCAGGTTCTTTACGCAGAGACAAATCCATTAATCTGAAAAAGAAAATGATATTAAAGTGTATAATAATAAATACTGGCTTTAAAAGCATAATTACTGTCTTGGAAAAATGTTATATATATATATATATATATATATATATATATATATATATATATATAAAACTAAATAATATGTATATAAATCTGCGCAATACTGCCCTTTAAATATTGCTCTGCAGAGTGCCATACACAAAGCGTATATACAAGAGATATGTTTTGATATACACTGTTGGGTGGGCCACTAGTTAGAACATGCTAAGGGAACCATTTTTTTGGACAAATTATTCATTCAACAAGTGTGAAATTTCTAGAGTTTTCTTTAATTTTCATCATACATTGTGTTTTCCCCCATTTTTTTTCTGTAATTTTTACATCCCTCTATTGCTTCTTCCGTCCGTCCATTCATTTGTCCTATGTGCCTAGTCTGTTGCATGGGTCCCCAATCGTTTCATTCATCTACTGTATAACCAGATGTTGTTATAACTAATCAACGTTAAAAAACAAAAACAAAACGGTAAACAATTTCGGTTTGTCCAAATTGAACTTCCGCTCACTCCAAATGTGAATAATATTTCATCCATTTATTGTATCATTACACAGTCATATCTCTTTACTGTTCCATTAATGGAACAGATTACAATGGAATTTCTTTGTTGATTTACTTTGGATCTTCCTGAGTTTGTGCCTAACTAAGGGGCTAAACATCTTCAATGTCCTTAATACATGTAAACAAGACTAGGCCAGGAACAAAATTACACCATACCTCGTTGAAAGTGTGTGTGTGTGTGTGTGTGTGTGTTTTTCCTTTTGTTTTTTGCAGCCGTTGAGTAAGCTCTAAATTTTCTTAGATCTGAAACGAGTAAGCTACAGTTTCAAAGTGGACGTTTTTTCCCCCTCGCTTTTTTGCAGAACACCGCAAGATTATCGTCAGGTAATGCTTTAAAAGCGTTAAAAAATACAGTGGAAACCTCAAAAAGCGAAGTCTGATTATTAAAATTTCTCATAAACCGAATTTTGCAGGATCGTAGGTTTTTTTTTTCCTCTTTGGCTTTGTTAGAATCGGACTCGTATTTCGAAGTATTTCTGATTTGATTCTCTTAATTCGAAGACGATACCACCTCATAAGGCATCACAAAAGTGCTACATGCATCTCTCAACCAGCAAGCAATGCCAGTCACTGCCCAAGAAAGTGATCAGTGCGCTAACAAATTAAGGGAGCCGATGCATTAACAATTAAGTGCCAGTAGCAAATCTGTACTGATTCTGATAGCAACGTGGGATGGGGGAAGGGGAGAGTTGCTCGTCGCAGGCTTAGTACACACTCACTCAATGAGTCTTAGACTCTGTTATACTCATTGTTGTTATTCGAATACTCTTAATTCGAAGATTTAACCCATTCCCACACAATTTGAATTATGAGGTTTCCACTGTAATTCAATAATAATAACTAGAACGACAAAATGAATGAATAACACGTCAAGCCCAATAGTTACCTTTTCTTTGAATAATAGCTTAGGCATGATGTGTTCTCTTGTAGTGTCTAATGTGAGTGAACGAGCTGATAGTGAAATAAGCTCTAAAAGCTCGGGCCAAAATGTAAGACGACCATGAGTACAGTGATCACTCAACTTTCATTAACAAAAATAATAATATTAAAATGAAACTTCACCTGAAGAGTTGAAAATAAACAATGGCAAAATAAAACCTTCTCAACGTATGGAAAAGCATTAAATGCACTTTGAGATTAGTCTTGTCCCGTGCAAAAAAAAAAAAAGGACAGGTATACCTCATATTTAAGAAAATCAATAGTCAGTACAACATACCTAAAGAAAAGCGCAGAAGCTAATTAGTGAAGCCTGAATCATGAAAGACTTATGGATAAAAAATAAAGACGGATTATGAATTTTGATAAAGTGCTTTTTTAAATAAGGAAAAAAAAAAAAAAACCGCAAGAACTATAAACAAAATAAAACTATTCAGAAACCACAAAACGAACGTTATAATTATATGCATTGAAATAAGGACAAAAATTTCAGAAAAAAAAAGAATGAAAATCAGTAAGCAGGGAAAATCACAAAAAATAGAAGTCTAAAAATTATTTACTTCAAATGCTTCTATGAGACTGAAAGTTTTTAACAACCTGATGAAACAGGTGCGAAAGATGATATGCGATGGTCATGAATCACCCCCTTCCCCTTCCTGTTTTTATTAATTTAAAATCGCCACCAAGAGACAAGCATTCTCAAAATATTGAAAGAAATAATAATGCTTGGAATGGTATATATCTTGAATTGAACTTAAACACTGAACGTAATAGTCTTCAGAAAACAGATTTGACAAAATATTGTATTATTATTATTATTATTATTATTATTATTATTATTATTATTATTATTATTATTATTATTATTATTATTATTATTATTATTATTATTATTATTATTATTATTATTATTATTATTATTATTATTTATTATTATTATTATTATTATTGTTGTTGTTGTTGTTGCTGTTGTTGTTGTGTTATTATTATTAATATTATCATCTTTATCACCACCACCACCATCATCATCACTATAATTATACTCATAATTATTTTCTATTGCATGTCTCAAGTACAAAATAAACATTTTAAGAAACAAAATTAATAGCAAGAGCAGGGAACAATATAATGATATAATGCAACAATGAAACAAATCCCAACTGAAAGCACGACATAAATGCTTACAAAAAGCAAAATAAATAAATATGAAAGCGCAGATTAAAAGAGGTGGTGATTTACTCATTTGCAAAGAACCCTTTATACGGCTGCCTTTTATTTCTACTATTTATGAGCCAATGTTGGCCTCACTTTATAGTGCTGGAAAATGACTTATGTGTACTTTCCCAACCTATTTGAAAATACTTTGAAATTCTCATTAAAAAGAAATGAAAGTGCAAACAAAAAGTGCCTAGAAGTGCACTGCCTTGCAGGAATTTTTAGTTGTACATAAAAGAGAATTTTATAATATTAATCGTTTTATATGATTTAAAGATAGATTTTAAGTTTTACAGAATTAGCTAACAGTACTATTCCCATTGCCATTCGTTGAAGCTGTGAGAAGTGTAAGAATAGAACAAGATGAAAATAAATCCGTCAAGCGTGCAAGGTATACGTGAAAGCACCAGCTGGATGAAAAATAAACAAAAGCACAAGTATCCCGTGTACGAACGTACACGAGGCGCACCTGCCATGGCTGTCCGGGCAACATGTTGCGGCTGCTGATATAACTGCTCATAGGAGGGCAAGTGGGTCACATGCACCAGCCGAGAGATGAACGCCGAAACACAGGCGGTGTCACTAACCACCGCCGAGTATCGGACCGGCGCAATCGGGATGGAATGAATTGGTCTTGATCTCTCACAGTTATCCTCCTACAATGTAAAATTAAAATGGTGCAGAAGATAGCGTCCCTCACGTTTAGGCCTTGAAAACAATAACACTAATAACAAAAAAACAAAAACAAAAAAAAAAAAAAAACAAACAATAAGAGCGATGTCAACATCAGCAACAAAAGCAATAGCGACAGTAAAGAAAAACTGCAATACGACATCAGTAACAACAACAACAGCAACAGCAACAGCAACAATCGATAATGCAACTCGTTACTTAAGGATTTTTGATCAGCCATGAGCGTAAATGCATTAAGGTTAAAACATTACCACGCACAGTGTGACTTTGGTGAGACATCGCAAGGAATACGATACTTAGAGGCAAAGATCACAAGTAATTTTGTATCATGGCTTTTCATGCTCACTTATTCACAATCTTAGATCAATCAAAGTGTGAATAAAAAAAAAAATTAGTATCGGAAACTTCTAGGCATTGGTAGATTATCGAGAAAAATACACAAGTCATTTTTTTCTAACATTGAAAAGCTTTCTTTTTTTTTTGGCATCCCTATTGTCTTAGGTCGCTATTTATTGATTTCTTTCCCGGACACTCAGTAATTTTTTTGTAACAAAAGGCGTTACTTAATATTAACTCACAATCACATAATACGATTGGGCATGCCGCACTTGTTAGAATTATCATTGTCAAAAGCGTCAACAATTTTTTTTAACTATGTGATACACTCTGACAGTTCACAAAAACAATTTATATATCTCATGATTTAAAAAACAAAATGATTGTCATCACACGCTGTTTGAATTTGTTCCTCTTTTTGTTTGATTGAAAAGAATAGAATTCAATAGAATTTCGTTCATAGTCCATCCAATCTATAAAGAAAAAAAAAAGAAGTTTCAAACATGGCAAACCAAATGGCTTGTGGAAATCTGCCTTATGGTTTACATACGAACTTTAAACTGTTCGTCGAAATAGAGTTATTCAAAATCTAGGATAATTTTGATGCGCCAACATTAGAGTGGTCTATTCATTGCTATGACACTCTCTCACACTTGGATTGGGTTTCTAGCTATCTTATGAATCGACGATGCGAATCAATAGTGAATTTTGTTTTGATAACCGGTAGTCAAGAAATTTTATCCGGATACATGTTGGCCTAAAACGAAGACATTGCCATACCATGTGTTTTGATAATAATCTGCTTGCAATTTTTTGTCTTAATTCAGACCCGGAGGACCAATTATAAGATTTTAAATAAGACGTTTTACATTAAACCACTTGCACTTCACGCACGCCATAAAGTTTCTGGAAACAAAAAAAGGACACGTTGTGTAAGCTGTATAAATATTACTGTCAATGTTATCGTGAAAAGAATTAGAAATCAGCACCTGTCTCTGTTTGTGAAAAAGGCCATGCATGACTACGAAAGCGTGTTCTACTCTCATTTAAAGCAATTTAATCGTTCGAAAAATGTCATAGTCTGCTAAATCTTTATATATATAAATTTAAGATAGCCATGCCGTATTTCAAGGCGTTTGTATATGTCATACTGTTATAAGCCTCCCCTAAACCCTTACATTTCCAAGATTTGTCATTTACAAGCCTGCCAGGATTTGCTATTTAAATTGAGGCATTTTAATTATTTTTTTTTGCTCTTCATATGTGGACATTTTCATAGATAAGTTTGAAAAATCACCTTTGACATATGCTAGATTGATCACGAATTTCTTTCCCAGCGCAGCAAACAACTTTGCACCATAACTAACCTTGCTGTCGGCCATTCGGTAGATAGTTATGGGCGATTGGGTGTCTAGAGGTTTCAAATATGAACAGGAAAAATACAATTTGAAATTTCTTTTTGGGCTGTTTAAATTAATTAAGAGGAAACAAACAAACAACAACAAAAAAATAAAACAACAACCATCAAAACAACAACAACAACAACAACAACAACAACAACAACAACAACAACAAAATGAAAACAAAAACATTGAGCTTATTTTTTGAGTGTGTCTAAAGTGTCTAGAATAGCAGGCTAAATTTACTTTTATCGGAAAACCAGAGATAACGATGTCTAAAATTAGAGGCTTTGTCCAATGTCATAACAGACGCAAATGTGACTATGCTCAATAAATCATTGTTTTTGTGTGGGAAAATATTAAAGCAATTCAGTTTACAACTATGCGTGTTTTTTTTTTGTTTTTTTTTGACTGCTTTTAACACCTTATTTACAAATATTGTCCTCCTGGGTTGAGCTTTGACATTGAATCTATTCCTCTCAAATAAGGAAATTTAAACATAGTCATTTCTTACTGTCATTGTGATATCTATCAAATTTATTAATATAAAATAGGCCTATGGCGAATACGTGTGTGTGTGTTTCGGAACTCAATTTGCATTGCTGTTCCACCACCCCTGTTATTATTTTATTTTTTATTTTTTCACGGTTAAGTTCACATACAAAAGCACGTTTCTTCTACACGAGTCAACGTGTTTTAACGTTGATGCACTTTCAACGCCTTTATTTTAGAAGCGCTCCAATGCTATCAGTTAGGTAAGGATCAGTGATCCGCATCTATAAGCTGTTTTTTTCTTTCCTTTCTTATATCAGACTATAAAACCTTAAGTGCTTCCAAACTTATAGTTCTATATCATACATTGCTATTATTATTATTATTATTATTATAATTATTATTATTATTATTATTATTATTATTATTATTATTATTATTATTATTATTATTATTATTATTATTATTATTATATTATTATTATTATTTTGCTTTTTCCCCACAAATTTTAATCGCGGCTTCTGCACTTCTAAAATAAAATCTCCATTTCTGAAAACTGTTTGCCCATAAGAGGGACGCAGCATTCTTCACCAGCGTAACAAGACACGCCCAGTTAAAACTTTCCCAACAATAAAATGCCGTTGTGAAAACAAGACAGTTAAATTATCTGTAAGCCGTGAAAAATCGCGATTCTGGTCGAAATGAACTTGTGCCATTGTTTCATAAACTCGAGAGGAGAAGCAGCAGAAGGGGAGGTATCAGTTGTGCTCGTGATCTTACCTCAGAATTGGTTTCCTCGCACTCGAGCTGCTTGTGCCGACATCGATACCGTATCACGAGTGTGAGAAACAACCCGGCAACTAAAGTGATAATTGATGCCACAGCGATGCAAGCAATGATGTAGACAGGTAAATCGCAATTATCCGAGCCGTCACCGCAGTTATCATTATCATCACACTTTAATCGGTGATCGATGCACCTGTTGTTGCCACAACGGAACTCCTCCTCAAGACATTCGGCTGGATCGATACGGATAAAAGGAAAAAAAATGACAGATACTGCAAATAATAATTAATAGTAGGAAAATAATAATAATAATAATAATAATAATAATAATAATAATAATAATAATAATAATAATAATAATAATAATAATAATAATAATAAAGAATTATGAAGGTGATGATGATGAGAATGATCAGGATGATGACGATGGTCATGATAATGATTATTATTATTATTATTATTATTATTATTATTATTATTATTATTATTATTATTATTATTATTATTGTTGTTGTTGTTGTTGTTGTTGTTGTTGCTGTTGTTGTTGTTGTTGTTGTTGTTGTTGTTAATATTATTATTATTATAGTTTTATTATTGAATTGTCGTCGCTGTTGTTTGTGTTATCAACAATTTCTGTTTTGTATAATTTCTTTTTTTCTTATTTTTTTTCTCTCATATTTTTATTACTAATGTCTTGATCATCATCATTGCAGATAATATCTTTTTGCATCTCTTATGTTAAAATTTATGTTAACCCTTCCACTTTTTTTTTCAATCAACACGATGATAATTATAATATTACATACTGCCATCGATTAAAATTCCACCTGTAGCACACTTACATACTTTTATCATATCTGTGGCAAACGTTACATAACATCGCAAGTAGAAACCATTAAAAATTATCATTATATTGTGGCTAAAAGTGACTAGATTGCGTAAGCGCTAAGTGTACCTTCATGAAAAGCAGTCAGCAGGAGAGAAAAGCCACGTCCGCTGATAACTTCGTCGCTGACAAACCGAATGGTGATGTTGTTTCCGGTGGATGCCAAAGGCTTTGGCCGCTGGTTACCACAATATCTCCTCACGCTGGAGTCTGGGAAATTAAAATACACACATTCTTGCAAGCCATTTCATTTATGACAAGTTTATAATGGCGACATTTTTGCTATGATTTTCTTGCCTGGATTTTTTTTTCTTTCCTTGTTAATTCCCATTATTTTCATCTGTTGCCCAATTTGCTGATCTCAATTTTCAGAATTAATACAGCTAGTTCCAGCCTTATTTCACCGTTGAAAATACACGACGGCATACAATCGCCCTGATTACTGCCAAATACCTGTAGATGCGAACTCTTCTTTGGTACTATCAAATAATTATGTAGATCAGACTTAACTTTACTTAGAGAATGTATTATGGAAAATTATATTTAGTGCAAGCGAATCTACGCACTTGAAATAGCATAGGATTTGACCCGAGCTTCAAGGTATAACTATAAGGTAATAACAATTTATATTCCAAACAAAAGAATAAATATATCTATCTCATGAATAAGACAGCTGATTTCTTTATTACCACTAGTAACTTCAAGATTCGTGTGGCTTGTTACAATGAAACTTACAATCAACGAAGTATTTGCCAAAAAACAGCTCTTTAACATGTTTTAACATGGCTCTTCTTAAAGGCACCTAAATAACTTGCTCGAACATTCATTTTTTCTAAACCAGCAAGGCACATTTAATTCGACATAAACACTTTTGGTAGTTTGCTAATTTGTAAAAAAAAAAAAAAATCTCTCTAACGTTTTCTTCGTAGCCGTTTCCTTTAATTAGGCATGTTCAAATATATACCATTATGAAAATATGATATAAATGTATCAGTATCTATTGGTTGCTTGGCTTTTATGGTGTTCATAAAACACAGGAGCAAACCTTGAAAGTAAAAAGTCTCATATGTGAGCGGCTCGCTGTCAATGATCGTTAGGAAATCCCCCGCGCAGGCGCCATAGCTACGTATGTCCATCTCCAAAAAACTCAGATAAATTCTGGTCTCTTTGGAAACCGCCACGGTCACATGACAATCGAAGAGAGGCGCGTATACAACTTGTTCAGTCAGCATGAGAACGAGGCTCTTTTTCGGCAGACTGGAAAGCAGAATCGTCTCTCCACACTGTCTCTCCATAGTGTCTGATAATAATTGTATACAGTTTTAGAAAGACGAATTAGTGAAAAAATAACTGATTTCATATCACGCACAAAAAGTAACCTAGAACCAATAAAATATAATTTAATGAAAATGTTCTTCTCAATTGGCCACGTTTTCTTTGTTTAATTCGAAATATGTTAAATTACGTAATGTTCTTTTACAGATCGGATCCCTTTAATTTTAGTCTGTGTCTGTCTATCTGTCTGTCTGGTTTACTATCTATCTGTCTTTCCACCTGTATGCCTCTCTCTCTCTCTCTCTCTCTCTCTCTCTCTCTCTCGGTAGCTCCATCCTTTTCTCTCTTTTTAACACTCTCTTTCTGGCGAACACTCTCTCTCTCTCTCTCTCTCTCTCTCTCTCTCTCTCTCTCTCTCTCGCTAGCTCCATCCTTTTCTCTCTTTTTAAAACTCTCTTTCTGGCGAACTCTCTCTCTCTCTCTCTCTCTCTCTCTCTCTCTCTCTCTCTCTCTCTCTCTCTCTCTCTACTTTTTCTTTCTGTTTGTTCTGAAGGACATTCTCTAAAATACTACTGGAATCTATAAATTGAAGGTTCTAATCCCACAATGGCAAGTACTTTTAGGTCATTTTCACTTAAAGCCTTATCCTTACTTCTGCTGAGCAATACTCTAGCTCTTATAATTCTTACTTATATCAGTAGAAGTAATAGTATAGCTGCTGCAGTTGTAGTAATAGTAGTAGTAGTAGTAGTAGTAGTAGTAGTAGTAGTAGTAGTAGTAGTAGTAGTAGTAGTAGTAGTAGTAAACAGCAACAGTTGTAATAGTAGTAGTAGTAGTAGCAGCAGCAGAAGCAGCAGTAGCAGTAGTAGTAGTAGTAGTAGTGGTAGTAGTAGTAGTAGTAGTAGTAGTAGTAGTAGTAGTAGTAGTAGTAGTAGTAGTAGTAGTAGAGGTAGTAGTAGTAGTAGTAGTAGTAGTAGTAGTAGTAGTAGTAGTAGTAGTAGTAGTAGTAGTAGTAGTAGTAGTAGTAGTAGTAGTAGTAGTAGTAGTAGTAGTAGTAATAGTAGTAGTAGTAGTAGTTCTAGTAGTAATAGTTGTAGTTGCTGCACGTTGAAGTCGTTGATAGATAGTTGAATGTGTCTGAAGTTTGATTCAATCTCGTACGTTCCTTAGCCGGTTAACGATATTTCTGCCCATTTATGTTTTAACTATAAAAGAAAAAAAAAACAACAACATGTGAGATCATGGTAGCTGCTGGAAACTCATCGAATACAGGTATCAAGTTCTTCACTCACCAGCCTGCCGCTCTAATCCACCCTCTATCTTTATTGGTATTTATATAGGTCCATTATCTAGTTTCTTTGTCTCTTTTCAGCGCCATGGCAAAAAAAAAAAAATGGCATAATTCTTCATCACCGCAGAATAATGTTCTAATGGGTCATACGCGTACGTACAGGTTGTTATTATAATTTTAGTTTCACTTATGTTTACAATTAAGTGCGTGGTAACAAAACTAATAAATAATATAGTTTTTATTTTTCAAAATTTTTTTTTAATTTTATAGTCTAGGCTAAAAAGACGAATAGGCTCCAAAGGATACATTGCCCCTCTCTATTTGAAAGTAGAAAATGGGTGCAGTAAGGCCTAATATGTTTTATTAAAATAACACCAGTAACCATTGTTGTTGTTTTTTCATTGTAGTACACGATGTCAAAGATTGTGAGAGCAGTGAGGGATTGATTGTTAAGTTTGATATGCTTACCAAAGTAGGTCTCCTCAGCCCAGGCGGGAAAGACATTCAGGATCAATAGGACGAAGGCAACTTTTATGGCACCGAAGAAAGTAATCCTTTCCATCTTAATAATCATTATATTTTGATAATCGCATATAAAAGCACGTATCTTTGAAGCTGGTTGGACCTCTCTCTAGAAATAAGTCTCTGAATTAGTCCATAAACCTATGTAAGATGCGACAAAAGTTAGTAAAAAAAAAGGTCCTTGTTTTTATTAACCAAGCCGTGTCAAAAGCTTCAATTTTTTTTTCTGTGGGAGAGCAATTACGCTGGGTAGCTCTAAAAAGCCTGCACTTTTATTAGAGATAAGTTAAATAAAATCTCCTGCTCCTGTCTTGATCTGGTCTTAATTCTATACAGAACGATATTGCTTCAAATGCATTCAAAATTTTTTTTTCTTTCCTTTCTTGCTTTTAAACAAATTAAAGAAATCTTAAGATTGTTACAGTTTGTATGTCTCAAGGTTAATGCCAATTACTACATAGTATGGCTGTTCACTGGCGGCACTAAACACCACGAAAAAAAAACCAAAAAAACAAACAAACAGTGGCGAGCCTTGTCCGTCCCTTTGAAAAACACGCAGGCACTTTGATATACTTCACAACTGCAGCGCATAAAAACCATACACGGCTCAGTGAACGGTCCAGTGTGTCAAGCAACAAATAAATTGTAGGTGTTTATTTTCGATCATGTTTACAAAAACAAAGCAAAATTTAAAAGGTGGAATTAAAATTCTGCTGTATAATTCCTTACTGCTAGCTATTAAGTATGGTCAATATCCATGGAGTAGGAATATTTTACAATAATCTTGTGAATGCGCTAAATGATATGCCTCTGTTTTGAATGGCTGAGAGAAGTCAGACACAAGCATCTGTTCATGCAGTAATCCTGGGGTTCTGTGCGGTACCGAACAGCGCATGCCATGCGACTGTCACCTAGGTCTGCTGGATCTCTCTCTCTCTCTCTCTCTCTCTCTCTCTCTCTCTCTCTCTCTCTCTCTCTCTCTCTCTCTCTCTCTCTCTCTCTCTCTCTCTCTCTCTCTGTCTTTTTAATTTTGTTTACCTCTCATCTCATCTCTCTTTCAATTTTCTATTTCAGCTCTCTCTCTCTCTCTCTCTCTCTCTCTCTCTCTCTCTCTCTCTCTCTCTTTTTCACACTGTCTGTCTCTCTGTCTGCCTATCTGACTGTCAGTCTGCCTGTCTGTCTCTTTGCATGTCTCTCTGTCTGCCTATCTGTCTGTCTGTCTGTCTGTCTGTCTCTCTCTCTCTCTCTCTCTCTCTCTCTCTCTCTCTCTCTCTCTCTCTCTCTCTCTCTCTCCTATTCTCATTCTAATGCTCCACTTTTTTTATCGGTGAAAGAAAAAAGCAATTTAAAACTCTCTGCCGCGGTCAGCTTACAATATCGCCGATTCCAAACTAGGGCTCTTTTCCTTTTTCTCGTGAATTGGGCGGATTTTGACCCAGTTCAATTCAGGTAAAAATAGGTCACCGTGGCTAGTCAAGTTCTGGCATTCAAAGCATTTATTTCCTTTATCCTCAATCTTGTGTTCCAAACTCTCCAAATTTATAGAAATGATAAGTAAAATTTAACATTTCTTACAGTAAATACAATACTGTTACTTACTGCTTCTTGCCTTCTCATTCTTTTTAATATTATTATTATTATTATTATTATTATTATTATTATTATTATTATTATTATTATTATTATTATTAATTTTGAATACTTTCCCCTTTTCTTTTATTGATTCTCCAATGTCCATCCTGTTTAGCTGCCTGGTCTCACTTTCGAGTGGATGAACCATAAACCATTTAAAATAAATAACCAAAAAAAAAAAAATCTATTGAAATCGTCATTATATTCAAGCATGTTTTGCTCAAAGGATCCCAGGCCCCTCTTGATTAGGGTCGTTGATCGCGCGGATCTGCGGGTCCGGACTGGGTCAGACGAAAAAAAAAACCTCTGCACAGTCTCTTTAGCTCTCCTCTTCATGTTTCATTACGATTTTGTGAAAGATCTCTTTCTCCTTGCTCTAGATATATGACACATAGAGCAACGACCTACTCTCTGCCGTCTGTTTTTTTAACAAAAAAATTTGAATGTCAACCACTAACATACCGTCCTTTAACTTAAGTCCCATAAAATTGATGGCTGAGTGATAGCTATGAATAGATCAAAATAAGAGGAAAAGGAAAATTGTGTGTGTGTGTGTGTGTGGCAGCGAGAATGTTAGGACATTTAGAGGCTTTTATTTTGTGTGTGTAGGTGAATATATGCAGGATCTGTCAGAGTCATCGAGTACGGTTAGCTGATCTTGAAAATCTGCATATTTTATTAGCTTGTACTTTAGACACTTCTTTTTATCGCATGCGGCCAGAGACAGCCCAATCAATTAATTTGGAGCTGGGAAAGTTTGCTGGACAGTATAACATCAGGGCAGTGGGTGCGTTAATGTTAATGGTTAAAACTCAAAATCAGTTCATCTGACTCTCTTGACAGATTCAAGGTCTTTGTCATCTGGCTTTAGAATGCAACATTCTGTGGAAATCATCTTGGTGTTCATCTGCAATCTCTATTTCACACAAGAGCATAGATGTTTTCAACTGCTAGATAGATCATATAGACAGATAAATAACCAATCAGCTATCAAGCTATGTTTTCCTTTTATAAATTCCTTTAAACCTCACCAATGCGTTCAAACGATATTATTTAAGAAGAGCTTTTCTCCATCAATTGAGAACCATGAATTAATATTAGGAGCATTTTTATCTTCGTGTCTGAAGTTCCAAACATAAAGTATTAGAATTTTCATGGCTGAAAGAGTGCGGGTGGTTTTGGTGTTAGGCCGTCACTTTGATAACCGCAAGGGCCTTCTTCGCAGATTCGAACCTCACACCGCAGGTAGGTGAGTTTAGGACCCATCTTTCCAGTTCCACCCTCTCGACGTGGGTTTGTTCAATATGCACTGTGTTGAGGAAGGGCCATATCAAACAACAATGAATGAGAACAATGAAAAGAGCAATGAAATGTTCTTATTTCCTAAGTGCTAGTCATTACAAATTATATTCGGCATTGTGTATGAATTCCACTGTACATGTAATTGAATTTTGTCATGGATATAAGAGTGTGTACTTCGTTTACAACTATAGAGATAAAGGTTTCAAGAATTTCTTGCCACAGTACACACACGTGGCGAGGCTGTCATTTCTTTAATTCATGAGGCTATCCCTCGTATAATTTTCACAGTGTATTACACAAGATCGAAATAACAGTTTGCCTAGTCTCTTAATGCTCGTGGCTGATATTTGATTTCCTTTCAGGCAGAGCACACTTGAGTGAACTACTGCAGACGCTGCAGAGTGAACAACAGAAGGTCAGAGTATTCTAGATCTAGAGGGTGAGATGCAACCACGGGTAGGGAAGATGAGAGGGAAAGACACATTGATTTATGGTTTATGTGTTTCGGCATTGAGCAATCCACAACACCACCCTCCACCAGGCCAATACAAATTCTGCAGCTGGGACCTGGAGATGCTGCAAATAGCACCACGATATCTTTCAGCAACAGTTACATCGAGGACAGTTCTCTCATTACACTAAGTCCTTTGCAGTCTCCAGGCTCTATTGTGGAATCACAATCCCATGCCCAGATCTCTGCTCCTTGTGACACACCACGTGGCCGGTGACGACAGAGGCAGCCTGACAACTTACTGGGGGTTCAATGTTGCTAAACACAAATGGAATCTTGGTCAGATGTATAAAACCAGGAAAAGTAAACCAGTTAGTACAAGAGCCATAAAACCATAAAACAAGGGTGCAGGGAAGGCTGCAGATTTAAGTGCCATACAGGAAATGGGTGGATGGGGGGATTAAAAATCAAGGCCAATAGATTAAAAGAAATTTGTAGACCAAATTTCCTAAAAAAATGTTTACATTAATTAAATAATCTAATAACAATAGGTAGGAATATGTAATGAAGTAAGTATAGAATTATATTTAAAAGACTTATCTTAAGAATGATGTAGTCTTCCAAAAATATACTTCTATACTTTCTTCATAACATATATTATTATTAAACTGTTTTATTAATGTAAACATTTTTTCAGGAAATTTGGTCTACAGATTTCTTTTAAGCTATTGGCCTTGATTTTTAATTTCCCCCCATTTCCCCTCCCCACTTCTCTATCTCTCTCTCTCTCTCTCTCTCTCTCTCTCTCTCTCTCTCTCTATCTATCTATCTATTCATCTATCTATCTTTCTCTATCTCTTGTACTCCTAATCTCCAACTATCATTTTCTTTCAAGTATATTTTCATTATATTCTTATCTCTTCAGCATACTTATCTTTTTGGAGTTTTATTTATTTATTTATATATTTCTTCGTTATTTTATGAATAATAATTAAGTAAATTTTTATAGAATATTTTTTAAAATAGTGTTTTTTTTTCTTTATATATATACATGTATATATTTCTTTTTTATGTGCGTACTTCCACAATATTTATTTAATTTTTTTGGGGGGTAGATATTTCTATTCATAACCTTTTTCATACATACATGCATACATACATACATATATATATATATATATATATATATATATATATATATTTTTTTTTTTTTTTTTTTTTTGCATAGGTTGTATTTCAAATTTATATATGTGAATATCCTTGTGTGGTTTGTTGTTCTTGTTTTTGTGTCTGATGAAGGCGTAAAGCCGAAAGCTCACGTGTTTTGTTTTGTTTTGTACCTTTCGGAGCTGCACTCTATTTTTTTTTTTTTACGGTGCTTCACAACTATTCACAAAACTCCACTGCGACATTCAATTTAATTGACCGTATTACTACTACTACTACTACTACTACTACTACTACTACTACTACTACTACTACTACTACTACTACTACTACTACTACTACTGCTACTGCTACTGCTACTGCTACTGCTACTGCTACTGCGACTGCTGCAGCTACTGCTGCTGCTGCTGCTGCTACTGCTACTGCTACTTCTACTGCTTCTACTACTACTGCTACTGCTACTGCTACAGCTACTGCTACTGCTACTGCTACTGCTACTGCTACTACTACTACTACTACTACTACTACTACTACTACTACTACTACTACTACTACTACTACTACTACTACTACTACTACTACTACTACTACTACTACTACTACTACTACTATTACCACTATTACTACTACTACTAAAGTTCTGTTATATGTTTTATAACAATACAACTGCAATTGCTGTTCATGCATATCAGCTGTCATGTTCTACATCACGTTCATGAGAAATATTTGTCCAAAACCGATTTCCAGAGTTAGTTGAGCGGAAGAGAGCACTGTGCGGCCATGCATTGGCCATATTTTTTTTATTGTATTCTATTTGGAACCCCAATTTTTTTTCAGGAAACACCACACCTAGTTAATGTCTCATGCTACTCCTTCACATTTTCTGTTTTATCTTCTTCTTTTCTCTCTCACCTTTTCTTCTTTTTTTTTTTTCGATTTTCTTCGCCTTTTTTTTAGTATACCACGAAGAGTTAGAAATTGTAAAGCAAGATGGAATCCATTGAAGATGATGGTGAAAATGATGATGACGATGTTGAGGGTGATAATGGTGATGAAATAAATGATAATGATGATGTTAGAGTTGACATGGTGTTTATAGCAACGACAACAAAAAACAAGAAAAACAGCATATCAAATTAGCATGTAAAGTAGAGTTAGGGTAAGTAAAAGAACTTGAGAAAACTAATTTTAATAAAAACACCGGGAAGAATATCTACCTTGTCAACTGCGTAAATGATGCTCTATTGGGAAGGCACCAACAGCTCTCAAATCAGAATCAAATTACACAAGCCACACGTTTAAACCATCACCCTAAGTCACAAATAGGTAAAGCACTTGGAAACAAAGTGTCTTAGTTTCATAAGCAAAATGTATTTTTAAGTCAGCTTATAAGTTAATAGCCATACTTTCAATAATATTTTTTCATCATAACAAAGAGTAATGATTCCTGACATTGTCTGTCGAATAGTCCCATTCTATGGTATGAGATGAAGCATCGTTGGTCCAGGCTTGATCACTTAAAGAAGCAAGAAGAAAAAAAAAACAACCAATCGAAAGAATTAAATGACATGAGTTTATATTATTTATCATTGTAATAACTGCCTTCCAAACAAAAGATTTTCATGAAGATTTTTAAATAGTTAACAAATTAAAAAAAAACTACAAAACAAGAAAAAAACAAAAAACAAAAACAAACAAACAACCCTCCTCACACGCAGATGCACGCTCACACAGTTAGACCTACAACGTTGATAGCAGACCGAACGAAAAGAATACATAAAATTCCCACTATCAGAAAAAGCTGATGGTGATCATGTCCCTTTGTACTTAATAAAAAAAGAACAAAACAAAAATTGACAATTAAATAATTTTGAACATTTTGAAAAAAATACAGTGAGACATGCACATTGCATCTTTTTGTGCATGGATCAAAATCAAGGCGCTGCAGCAATCATTGTTGTTGTTAGTTGTATGTTCTGTCTACATGATCGATTTTGAGAATTGGAGCATTAACTAGTAATGATAACATCAACACGCAGTTCCGAAACAATGCGATGATTTGACATACTATCGTATGAGGTTACTTAACTCTTGAAGTAGACAACAATTAAATATGAAACGCTCTCTCCATGGCTCATTTAAAAAAAAACCCAACAACAAACAAAACAAAAGAAAATAAAACAAAAAACAAATCAGAGAAGTACATATTTATGCATAAAAAAAAGCAAAATAGACTTTTGTTCATATCAAAATGTAAAAAGATGTGTAAGCCCAAGTTTTGTTCCAGCATTGATATTATATTCCAATGCAAGTTTTTTAAAATAAGATTATTTCTTCTTTTGACAAGACGCATCAACAATAAAATAATGCCAGCCACTCAGCTCAGAATGCACGAGAAAAAAAATGGAAAATTAATAAACTGGAGTCTAGACGGTATCGGAAATCATTCTTGCGAAGCGCCTCAACATTTATGTGATTCTCTGTGTCTTATAATTATGGATGCACTACTATGTTCTTATTATCTTGAAAATACTGAACTTTGATTCTTAGCATGCTTTAATATTTGTTTTCTTTTTGTTCGGCATGTTCGAAGGACCCAAACTAGCTAGTGTCCACTGGCAATATCGATGTATATATCTTATTAATTAGCGCGTATAATCCTGTTCATCAAGAAAGGAAGTAAATACAAAATTTCCTTTTCGCCAAAGCAAAAAAACATGTTCGATCGAGAAACGTTCCAACTCCTTTTTCATTAGAGTTATTTGGATATCTCAAAACCATTTTAAATTATAGAAAAAAAAATTCAATAATAAGATTTCAACACACATTGGTTCGAGGTCGCCCAGATTATTCCCTTGTTTATCTGGTCCATCTCTCGAAAAAATACTTAACTAGATATTAATGTGATCTTAAATAACCGTTAAAGCTGTGTCGGGCCTACATTTTTCACAAATGGCTAGATCCCATCTTAACTAATTCAAGGCATCCACGCACCTGGCACTGGTAGTTGGTCAATTTGTATGGAACAGCCTCCCAAGATTGCCACCAAACATCGAAGTTACATATGCGTGTCTGAAAAGGATGATATAAAATATAAAAATTATGAAAATATCGCAATGTTTTAGTTACACTTCGTTTAAAGCAGCAACAGCGGAAACAGCTGTAATAATAGTAGAAGTAACTGATAAATAATAATAATAATAATAAAAATAATAATAATAATAATAATAATAATCATATTTCTAATAATAATAATAATAATAATAATAATAATAATAATAATAATAATAATAATAATAATAATAATAATAATAATAATAATAATAATAATAATAATAATAATAATAATAATAATAATAATAATAATAATAATAATAATAATAATAATAATAATCATATTTCTTCTTCTCCTCCTCCTCCTCCTCCTCCTCCTGTAGATAGACCTACATCTTAAACGGAAAGTAAAAGCATAAACCAGTTGATGTAGAGTCTGGGAAAAAAAAGAGTGTGGGGAGCAGGGAGCTGGACGGATAAACTAGTGACAGTGATGGTATCTCATCTACTTAAAAAAAGTTGACTTACATCAGCAGGATCCAGAACAGAGCATGTTTTTAGATCAACTGCCCCACCATTCTTGAGGCAGCTTGTGGCTGCCATGTGGACGCCAGTGAAGTGATACGCCATACCCGAAACAACCTATTTACAAAACCAAAGGGTAAATTGTTAAATTGTCTTTTAAAAACAAAATTTATAAGATGAAATCAGTAAAATCAGTAAAATCAGTAAAATTTTACTCCACGGATAATTCTTCTAAAAAATTATGATTTTACTGTTCATAGAGGAATACATTTTGGAGATACTTAAGAAGAATTCATACAATACAAGCTTCGACTTTTATTTTTGTATTGTATGGTACCATCAATGACAAAGGCTAAATTCCTACTGAGGTATACCCACACAATTAAGACATCTTAAAAAATAATTAGGGAAATAATAGATCAGTCTGTTTCTGTGAGGTAATTTATAACCTTCAATTCCTAAAATGCCAACCTTAAAATTGACAAGTTCTTATATTTTCTTCACAGGAAAATACAGTATTAGTGGTGTTAGTACAGTTGCATTGATTCATTTATGAGATTAGAAGAAGAAGTAACAGAACTCTAGAGGGACAAAAATTGATGGTTGGGATTGGGGGGGGGGGGGGGGGGGTTAGTTTAAATCCTTTTTTAAAGTATAGGATGAAACCGATAATGTAGCAAAAAATCGCCAATCTTTTTCGGAAAATGAATGCTTAATATTCTTCTGTAACCGTTTTCTTCTTCATGGTAGTATATTTTCTTATTGTATTTTCCATTTAAAAAACAAACAAACATGCAAAACAAAAACAAATAATCAGAGGAAGAGAAAAATCCTAAATCCTGGTACACTAAAGGAGAAAAAAAAGAAACTAACTAAAGAGGTGAAATCTGTACAGAGCAGAGGTAATGTCCGTGCTAAAGTAAAATCAATAGCTGGTGTACTGAAAATTTGGTTATTGAAACAAAATGAAAATAGTGAAAAAAAATTTGAAATTTGCAGAAGGCAAATGAACACATGCCTTTAATTTATTAAAAAAAGGCCTAAGCACTGAAACGACAAGAAGTAAAAAAAATCAAGGATAAAAAAAAGTTTAATTTTTGGAAAAAAAATGGCTTAATTAGCAATTAATTAAGCTAGAGGAAAGGAAAAATAATTTGTAACTGCTAAGTAATAATATAGTTTTAGTCAAAAAAACAAGAAATAGAAACATATCATGCACTAATAAAGAAAATCTGGCGCTCAGAGAAAAGGCTATCAGAATGGAACACACTATTACGCTGTCCAGGAATATTCACTTTACGCGGCAGTTGCTCTCATTTCTCTTGTTGGCAACAATCTAAACTTACCTATACAGTAGATAAAAGTAAAAAAAAAAAAGCAAAACAAAACAAATGCCAGCAAAGAACTAGAGACTATCTCTTCAACTCTTTTGTTTATCAAATACAAAAGTATAATGACAGAAAACTTTTTTGCTAAGCTAAGGCATTAGATTGTATTGGCCATAAATATCTGCTGCAAATATTGAACCGCATAGATCCCTATGTTTAGCACGTACAGTGAAAGAAATTTTTTAGAGAGATTTTTTAGAAGAAGGCACTAGATGCAAAAATGGGATAATACTATAAGAGATGAATAAAAAAAATTTTATCTAGCATATATATATATATATATATATATATATGCTAGATAAAATTTTTTTTATTCATCTCTTATAGTATTATCCCATTATAAAGCCGTTACTGAAAACCTTGAAGACAAAAGGGAACAAGGTTAAAAATTTAGATTTTATGATGAATATTAAATAATATAAGGCAAAGATAAATAAAGCATGCAATGAAAAACAACACAATAAAAGACAGAGGTCGTTAAAACCAGAAAGAAAATTTAAAAAATTTTCTGTCGGCTAAAGTGTGAGCAAAAAAAGGCTGAATGGCAGAAGATGAAAATAATACATTAACTTTCAATGCCCAGCTTCGAAACATCAGTTACTATAAAGAAAGCGCAACCATCGTTGCTTCTCTCGGTTCTGATACAAGTCCTATAATTTACCAATACCGAAGTCCAGCTCAAAGGACAGTAAAGATATACGAAAGCTGTAACCATAGTTATCGTTACTGAATTCCTCATCAATTTCTCGCCTACAACCTGCAGAAACTTGCTCAATTTTCTAATCAAGTTTTCTGTTTTCTGATGTCGCTTACTTGTGATTTGACTTCTTCAACTTTAACAGGCTTTCTGTAGTACATGGAGTTTTCCATTTTGTTCAGTGAATCGGTCGCAAACATGAGGGCTTTCTGTACCTCTGGATTCTGGCTGTCTATCAGGGCGGATCCACCAGTGATTTTTGGGGTGAGTGCTGTTGAATCGAAAAGAGTGTGTCGTTGATACATGAAAGAGTTGAGAAACACAGTAGTAGTAGGGACATAAGAGAGAAAAGAACAGAAGGAAAAAAAAAAAAAAGAGAGAGAGAGAGAAAGAGAGAGAGAGAGAGAGAGAGACAGAGAGAGAGAGAGGGAGAGAGAGGGACAGACAGACAGAGAGACTGAAAGAGAGTGAGAGACTAGAGAGAAAACGATTATAAGAAATAATTTATTGCCATGCATCCAGTAAAAAATAATCGATTAAAGCAGTTATGGTGTTATCAATTTTAAAATTGTATGAAATTTCCGTAATTTTCTGAAGGAATATAACATCTTCAAAATATTTTTTAAGTGATCAGAAAAAGGGAGGAGAGGATTTATCCCACTCGAAGGACATGAGATACAGAGTGTGTGAAAGACAAAAAGAAAGAAACATAACAGGAGGTCAAGGAGACATAGAGAAAGAGAGCAAGAGGAACAAGATGGAAGAGACAGAAAAGGGAAAGAGAGAAGAGAGAAGAGAGAGAGAGAGAGAGAGAGAGAGAGAGAGAGAGAGAGAGAGAGAGAGAGAGAGAGAGAGAGAGAGAGAGAGAGAGAGAGAGAGAGAGATGTATGGAGATAAGACCGCCATTAAAACATTCTCATTCTGACGTGCATTAGAAATGCACTGTAGAAATGCGCAAAAAAATCATATTTTTTTTGCTAGTTTAAGCAAATAGGACATGTGAAACAAAATTAAATTGGTTTCATTTAAAAACCAATACTTGACATAACCTTAGGTGAAATTTTAAAGGGTGCCTTTGGAAACAACAATCTGATTCCAAACAAATAATAAAAATTAGACGAATAATTTAGTATAAAAAAGCTCCTTGACTTCTTGGAATAATCTCAATACATTTATTCACTATTCTTCCAATGTTCTTGTCCTTTTCCCTTTCTTTGCTTTCTCGACTTTTATAATGACGTCTCCTTTCGGAAACCAAATTTATCTTTATCATTAATTCCTTTCACATGTCTCGCACTCACTTGTGTCAACATCTATTTTGCACGACGGATCCTTCGTGACCTGGGTGGCTTCATACCCAGAAAGCCATGGGCGAGACCATACCTCCACTTTGCATATTTCAACCTGCAGGTTTGACAAACCACAGAAAGAAGTAAACATTTGCAAATTAAGAATATAAAACTGACTGTTGGAAATCTCTCCATTACTTCTTATTTCTTTACCT
>JAWDGP010002410.1:80000-117500 GCA_033675545.1 Elysia crispata | reverse complement strand
ATGTGTTTCTTTTTACTTTTGTAAAGCGTTCCAGAATAACCTTAACCCTAACCCTAACATATCTGCTGCAATCAAACGACAATTATTCTGATAGAGCTGTTACTATTCTTTACAATAATTATACAGACACCATTCACTGTTTTACGTGAGAGCCAAAATGTCTTACTTAATAGGGCTTTTGCGGACGTAAAGTAGCTCTCTAGCTGTACATTACGAGCTTAAACCGCGCCATTTGTCAACTGCCATTTTTGTCTACATTGCTTTCATTCCTTTTGCACTTACAATCAGACGTCAAGATAGAACTTGTTGCTTAACGTCTGACGTAAGCGCTGCAACAAGAACTCTGAAGAATACAACCATGTCTGACGCATCGCTTTGTTGCTTAACCCAGAGCCAACTTATACACCATGGGTTAATAAATGGGCTGAAGTTTTGATTTAACTTACCGCATTTGCAAAGTTGAATCTTTACCTGACATGCCGCTCCTCATAAGAGATAAGAAGCGTTCAACGCACTTATCTGGACTTTCCCAGGACACGGCGGATCTTCTCAGGCAATATACACGTCCTCCCTTCACCAGAGCATGAGCCAATCTTTTCTTTGTCAAAATGACATTTTTCTTGTTTCTCATCAAAAAAAAAAGAAAAAAATAGTTTAGAAATTATGAAACTTTACTGACACAACCAAATAAACTCTTTCCTCTGTTCTCCGAAGCTCATTAAGATAAAATAAAAATAGTTAAGATGTTATGAAACTTTACCACAACCAAACGAAATTCATCTAGAGTGGCTAAAGAGATACGTGTAGTAATAAAGTATACTTACTAACATTTTTTTTTCAGTGAAAAGCCTGAAAAACTGCTATGAACACGTTTCCTGATCACGCAAAACAGTATTTACTCTAAACAATGGTTGATCTTGTTTTCCTACGTCTAAAGCAATTTATACAAATGAGTTGAGTCGCATGAGATACTGGAAATAACTGCGTTGAAGACCACATACCACGGCTCTCAAGCAACTTTCTTGTTTATTCTTACAGGGTGACATAAACACGACCTTTGCATTATTAATCACCGGATAGCTCAGTCGTTAGAGCGTTGGACAGGTAATGCGAAGCTGTACATTTGGATTCTGGCTTGAGCTATTAGTTGGTGGGGTCGGCTCTCGCCCAACCAGCCATAATTTCTAACCTGGACCTGATAGGCTCTGTCTGTAAAGGTCACGTTGACATCACACTAGATGTTTGTCTTTAAGGCTAAAAACAAACAGTTGCGTTACCTTCTATACGTGGTGATGCGCGTTCAAAAGGCTAATCGCTTAGAAAAGGTGAAGATTCAGCAACAGAAGAACAAACTTAAGACCAAAGTCTTTTACTCAGCAGCCATCCCCCTGTCTATATTCAGGCCTACCATTCTCACATCCACAGGCATATTGCCTGTCATTGTACAGATCACAAAGAGACTTACACACCGTTCCGTCTCCAAAGTTAAAAATGTGTTGCCAATGTTGACGCTATGCGAGGCTGACCATCACCTAGCTTTCTTTCATCGATCATGAGTTTGCTTAAAGGTTAGGTTCAAATAATATTTGTCTTGCATGGTCGAAAGTAGGAGAGAGTAGGTGGAGAAACATAGAGAAGGAGAAAGGAGTGTGGGGAAGCGAAATATACATGGAGAGAGAGAGAGAGAGAGAGAGAGAGAGAGAGAGAGAGAGAGAGAGAGAGAGAGAGAGAGAGAGAGAGAGAGAGAGAGAGAGGGGGGGGGGGGTTTCTTCCACATTTTAAGCACGTCTGTTTAAATGTCTATCGGTGTATCTGCCATTCTATCCATCGATCTGTTTTATGCCGATCCAAGTTCGTAAGAGAAAATGAAACACACGAACAGA
Source organism: Elysia crispata (assembly GCA_033675545.1). Lineage (NCBI taxonomy): Eukaryota > Metazoa > Mollusca > Gastropoda > Plakobranchidae > Elysia > Elysia crispata. The sequence goes on along the minus strand of JAWDGP010002410.1, from coordinate 115,617 downwards.
AAAAAAAGGTTAACTGTCAACAAAACTCATGACCGAGGCTTCCTAACATACATATAGGCCAAGTCACCGAAATGAACAAACTTTTACAGTAACTGTAAGAGTGAGCTATATCATTTAACTATTTGGCAGAGTTAGGACCGTTAGATACTTTTGTTGCGTAGGCCTGTAATCTGAATTGTACGTGCGTTCTGAGCCCAAAAGTTAAAAGAAATAGATCACTATAACTCAAACATGCAAAAGTTTGTTTACTTCAGTGACTTGGCCTCTATGTATTTTAAGAAGCCTCGCTCATGACTCTCCTGTGCCTTTCAACTTATCGAAAGGCAGTCCTGTGATTGTTTCTTGTTTGTGACTTCAATCTTTTCCAAGAGATTGACCTTTACGGACTTGTGTTGTTGCGCTTGCAGAAAATTCAATAGAGTATTATTCAGCCCCAGAAGCAACGAATAAGGGCAATGTCGTTGAAACCTCAACAGTAAAAAACACTATTAAAATCCCTACAAGCCATACAATACAGCTGATCTGATGAGGTTTAATCCCCACCGTCAAAACCGGATAACTCAAGAAAGATTTTGAACGCGATACCTTAGAATTGTTAGTATAATACTCTACCGAGCTGTCAAGTATCTTCCTTCAGCTTTGTTAAAAAAAAGTAAACATAATAAATGTTTACGTTGTTGCAACAACAATTTATTAAAGATGAGGACCTGAGAGCTTTTACCCATTTCAAAGAACGATCGACCATGGGCATACACATAAAAATATATATCCTTTTATCCACCCATCTTAACCGATCGTCACCATTCAAATTATAAATGTAATTTTTAAAGGTAGCATTAAAATAAAACCATGAGTAATACCGTTAGCCGTTATTGTTGTAGGATGTACCAGAGCTAGTCAAACTCGTGACGTAAGGAGACATTACGTCGCGAGCGACAAAAGCTTCAGATTGCATCGAGTCGCACGCGTAGAATGTGAGTTTACACACGAAGCATGAAGTAAGCGCAACCCCCCCCCCCCCAAAAAAAAACAAAACAAAAACAAAACAAAACAAAAAAAAACGAAAAAAACAAAACAAACAAAAAAACTCCAACAAACAAACAAACAAGGAAAATAAATAAAACACAAAAAGCACTCTTACATTTTGGCCTTTATCACTAAAGTCATTACAAAAATTTTCAACAAGAAGAAAAGATAGTATTAAACATGTTTAAGGAATGTCTTGTAATTTTTGTTGTTGAGAAATATAAATAAAACCTATCGCAACATGACAGTGATCTAAGATGATCGCTTATATTGCTTTAAAACTAGCATACCTTTTCTACATAGACCGCTTTAGTGAATTGGTATCGATATGGATGTAACTGAAAGCTACTGGGTAGACGTTTCCTTGGTCAGTAAATTAGAGCTGAAGTTATCAATTAAGGGTGCCCGCCAATCTATTCTTCTTTATTTCATGTTTAGACCGCCGCAGATTTTCAAGAGCTCTCTTCGATCTTGAAATGCACAGAGCAAAAGATGTTTGGCGAAGAATATTAAGGCACATGAAAACTACAAACGTTATTAAATTCTATCGCAGTTTTTGTTTTTTGCGCAATGAGGAATTAGATATGTGGATAGATAGACAGATAGATAGATCGAAGGATAGATAGAGTATTTATATTGAGATAAATCAAGAGAGAGAAAGAAAAGGATAGAAAGTGAGAGAGAGAGAGAGAGAGAGAGAGAGAGAGAGAGAGAGAGAGAGAGAGAGAGAGAGAAAAGGAGGGGAGGGGGGAACAAATATGCTCAAATAATGAAATTAGCTGAAAAATAATGATCAAATGATATAATCTTCCAACTGCTCTTTCCTTGCACATAAGCTATCAACTTTCACCTGTCCTTCTGTATTTTCCTATAAAGTATAATCTACGCTCGCGCTATGGTTTCTACTATTTTCTTTTCACCTTTCTCCTCTTTTTTTTTGTCTCTCATCAATCGTTGTCATGGTGATAATCAAGAATTGGTTAAGCTTACAAATTTGCCAGGCTTCCAGACGATTATTGCATTGTTTCTCTCAACATTTTCTTCTTGAAGAGAATAACAATTACGTGTACGAAATACATTGGATCCAGATCTAGATTTAAGGGGGAAAAAAGTGGAAAAAAGCATAACATCTAAATAGCATTATTGTATAGATCTGCGTTAGTTACTACGATCTTTTACAAAAACACACATAAATTTAAAATGATAAAAAATGCAATTAAAAATGTAAAATATTTTGAACTTCGTAACGTCACGAAGAAAAAGGTTATTACAAGCAATGGTGTATTCAAAATGCATCTTAATGTTTCTAGAGAAAATTTTACAGCTTGACTCAATTATGTAACGGTAAAAGATTACATTATCTAGTATCACTATCAGGGTAGAATAGACTATCTGCCTTCCTGTGTATGCTAACTGAAGGGTTAACGATGCCTCGGTGCCACGTTCGACTTGAAAAGTGCACGGAATTAATGTGAACAAGAAGCCAACTTCAATAACTGAATGTGCCACAAAAGCTGGGCATCTCGAGATTATTTCCAGGGCAGGCTAAATGGGAGATTTCTTTATGAGGATAATTATACTGTATAAACAGGAGGCTTAGAAACACTCGTTTAAAACAGAGAGTGCAATAGAGAGGGGGGGGGGGGCGGGAGAGAGAGAGAGAGAGAGAGAGAGAGAGAGAGAGAGAGAGAGAGAGAGAGAGAGAGAGAGAGAGAGAGAGAGAGAGAGAGAGAGAGAGAGAGAGAGAGAGAGAGAGAGAGAGAGAGAGAGAGAGAGAGAGAGAGAGAGAGAGAGAGTTAACAATAACATACTAACCAAGGTACGGTGCGAAAGATCATTTTGGAGGACAAAGATCGTATTGAAAAAAGAGTCATGGTGTCAGCCTGCTCAATGAACATGACCAGACTCCTATGTTGATTTCTCCGCGCATATTCTCATGACGGTTCGTAAGACCTTCATTATAATGTTTCAGAAAATGACACTGGAATACCTGTGAAGTAAAACGTAAGTGCACAGAAAGCGGAAATACCTTAAAGTTGCACTATACTTTTAGATTTACTGCTAAGTTGGATTTGAATTGATCTAGAGGAAGTCGGGGAAAAAAAAAGTAAGTCTGCATTTTGTAAGATTAACAAAAATAACAAATTTATTGCCTTTGCATCTCTATAAAATTGATCCCATAATTTGATATTATACTTTTCCACATAGTGCCATATATGCAAGGTACAGCTGCAGAGGCTCACTGCGGAAATCACTAAATTTCTCAGTTTTATCAATGCATTTTTTCAAATTAACATCCAGCTGGTAAAATGGTCAGCTTAGGAAAAGGGTTAACATTAGAGTTTGCTTTGAATTAGACTTCTGGAATAAGGGTTCAGGAAAGGAGTTTTGTTACTTCTGTCGACATTGTTTTCATGAACATGATCATCATTCTTGTTAAAGGTAACTCGGGAAGCCCAGTGGTTAGGGCATAAGACATAGGATTGAAAAGTTTTGAGTTTAAATTCTGAAGCTAGAACCAATATTTTACATCATTTTATCTAAATTCATCTAGTTGAGAATATAATATATAACACAGGTAAAAACCTGTGTCACAACAGCAAAGTAATTAGGACATGATTGACAGGTCTATTGGGAATGCGATTTCACAAAGTTTTGTCACATTTTTTTGGAAGTGTGCGTTCTGCTAAACAATCAGATCGACGGTCTAAGCACAACCAGATAATTTTGTTGTAAACATTTCCCCATGTGCACATTTTAATGCTTCCCAAGTTTTACTTCAAATTTCACAACAATTTGCATGCTTGCAGATGCTATTGTTTCATACCCTGATAACTAAAAGTAGAGCTAATGAATTCCAGATAGGTACATGTAACATAAATCTTTGTGAAATCGCATTTCCTATTGCCTTGGTAAATATGTAGCCGTTTTTCGTTACTCGAGTGGTAGGGCATAAGTCTGAAAACATGGAGACAGTTCTGGGAAGTACCAGGACTGACTGAAAATGCTTCTTCAATCCAGAGAAGAGTAAGCTCATCTTTTTGCAACCTCTAGAGTCAAAGGGACTGTGTCATTTATGTGAAATCAAGAATAAGGCTAGTTAGAAGTGATCCTAATTTATTACCAGATATCACTGACCAAGGTTTGAACACTGCACCTACCTCTGTCTTGTCAGATCAATGCTTTACCACCTGATTATTTGGGCACCATTCAGACTTTTTAATTTATAGAACTGTAATCAAACCTTGCACAGAAAATCTCACGGATGGAAGAAAATGACACAAACAAAGCAAATGAATGAAAAAACTTGTGAAGAACTGGGAATATTCTTTCTTTATTTTTTGCCAAAAATTTATGAGCATGTCATAATCCCTGTAATTTTTATTTTCATTTTTGAAAACTAAGCAGCATTTACAAGTTCTAACATACTAAATTTACTATGTGCCCTGAAAAATTAAGTTAACAAAATCTTAGAAAGAAAGTACATAATACATTTTAAAAATCAATTTTGAAATCAGTGGAACTCAAACGGCTGATTTTTTTTTTCATATATTGCAGAAAAACAATGATTTGTCACAAAATATGCTGAGTTTCTGGCTCTAAAAATTATGTTTCCTATTGCTCATTCTTTTGATGTACAGTTTCATTTAGAGCAGTAACACATTTTGAATCTGCATAAGTTGAAGCCTTTTTTTTTTCTTATTTCTGACACCCAATAACAACCAAAATCGTATTTGCAGCTTCTAAGGACTATGACATAAGCAGGGAGCAGTGACTTTAAAAAAGCATCTAAAGTTTATTTGCGACATATTCTGTATAATCTCAGCTGTTAATGATAGGCAGTAATAAAAACTGATCTTTGATTTACAAGAAAAAAATAAAAAAAAAAAACGAAACAAAAATTTAGCTATGCTACTTATTTTGCAGAGGTATAGTTTGCAAGAATGATTCAGCATATCAATTTCTGATGAAAGAAGCTCTATTTTTCCTCTTAATACACTAACATTTTACAGATTGAAAAAAGATTCCAAAGAGGAAACATTTGATCTTTTCTATAAAGACACAGATAAATTTAAATATAACCTAAATAAGTATTGGAGGAAATAAAATTTTCATTAGAAATAATAAAACAACAGCAATAATGAATCCAAGTTCAATTTTGTTTCACCAATTGCAATCACTGGCAATATCAGAGGTACAAAAGGTATTTTTAGAAGCAGTTCTTAAATTTTAATTTGAAAGACTGAAATGGTGTCCAGGTGCACCTGACTTTGGGAGAAAAATGTGACAAAAAAAAAAAATGTATACATCTTCGTTACGTAAAAAGGGAGAGACAAAAGGAAGTCTCAAATATTGATATATGTACAGTGTATCAAAATTTATAATTTCTGATCAATTACGTGAATATATGAATTTAACAAGTAAAACAATTACGAGATTATGAATATAAGAAGAAAAAAAAGTCACTTTATTTGTGTAACCTACTGTCTGGCATTACAATTTTTTAAGCCCAGGATGATATGATGCATTGTTAAACTTCATCCTAAACTAGAGCATTTTTCTCTCAATTGATTCAGAGGCTGCTGGTGTAAAGAGATATTTAAAAATAAAAGTATTTCTATAATTTCTCAATGTTGAAGTTTGCATTTTATCATTTTTATTTTCTAATAAAATATTTTTTAATATTTAACTTTTTATATCTGGGCAGTAAATTTTGAAAAAAATAGCTGATGGAAAACACTTTCAAAAGAACATTTCAACCTTATTTTTAAATACATAGCATGGTATTCTCAGTAGGTTACAAAGGAGAATAAAATCATACAAAGACTCATTACAAAACAAAATATAAGTGTAGACCTATTCGAATATAATAGCACGGTCATCTGCTCACACTCTTAAAAATATCTGAGGATAAATATATCAAATACGGAAGTGTCTCAAGAGTAAAATTATCTTCATTAAAAGAAAAAGGATGTAATTTAAATCTTGAACTGTCTACGTTGAATTACACACCATATAGTCTATCAAAAGAAAAATTGGAAAAGGAAAAATAGGGTAAAGACAGAGTGGGAGAGATATAGTCAAGGTAGGAAAAAAAAGGGGAAGTCAAAAGAAAAAGAGTGACAAAAAAACAGAAAGAGGAAGAGAAAGAGAAATAAGTGGAAAAGAGGGAAAAGAGAGAGAGAGAGAGAGAGAGAGAGAGAGAGAGAGAGAGAGAGAGAGAGAGAGAGAGAGAGAGAGAGAGAGAGAGAGAGAGAGAGACTGAGAGATAGAGGGATAGATACACAAATAGACGGACAGACAGAAAGGTATGAAAAGGTAGTTTATATTAACATATTAAAAAAAAAATTAAAAGGGAATGAAGCTGCAAGTGCATTATCCAAGAAAAAAAAAACTAGAAAATTTATTTCTTCTTGACTTGGGCTGAAGTGCACATCTCATTCAGGCCACAGGTTCCATCCCCTCGATAAACATAATAGTAGCCCTGAATTTAAAAAAATATAAAACAAAAAAAAAAAATCCAAGAATACAAAATTGTTACAAACCAATAGATTTAAAAGGAGTTTTATAAAGTGCATATATGGTGAACAGTGTTTTTAATTTTCAGCATTTTGATTTATATAGTAAAGAATTTTTTTTGTGAAAATCAAAGTAACTCAAAAGTAAAGATAGGAATACAACGATCTGGAGGACTCATAATCAATAACAGACAGTTTGATTCAAAACAAAAGTATGAAACTCAAAAGTAAAAAAAAAACAAGCCGAGTTGGAAAAATGTTTTAACTTCATTTTCATTCAACATTTCTTTTAACACTGAGAACAAAACTCATTTGAACTTCCTCATTAACAAATGCGAGCTTTATAAATGCTTTAAAAAAAAAAACCCTAAAAAAAACAAAATATTTATCTGCCTGTTTTATTTTCATGAAATGGAAAAAAATGTAATTTTATCTCACCAGCCGTCAGGCTCTACGATGTAACTTGAGAACCGCGGGAGGTGCTGCTAGCCAGTTCGCTGGGAATCGCCGAGCTAGCCGGACATGATTTTCTTCCTATCGCTTCTGGACTTAATTGTGTTACCTTCTTCAATGAGGATTATCAGCGCTATGCCATTTGCGTGAACTTTGTGCCTTTTAGCACATTACAATTTTCTTAACTTTGCATATACATATGTACATTTTACTTGCAGTTACTGTTAACCAGTGTTACTTCATTTTGAAACATCGACCATTTCCAAAGTTATAAGTTGATTCAATTTCGCCTGATTCGACTCAGTGCAGTATACAATACAGCCCATGTGATTTACCTGAATGACTTAAAGCCTTATCTAACCGCTTTGCCTTCCTTAATAATTTCAAAGAGCAAATACATCTTATCTTCTTACACAAAGTTAATAATCACATATAATCGATTATGGATTCCCTGCCGGACAACAAACTTTTAAATAAAGACCAGAATGAAGGAACAGGACATGAAGGGGAAAAATCTGGTTTCCAACCAAACCCCACCATTGTCGAAGCCTTACAGGCAAATACATTGATGATTGAAACTCTGAGAGAAGCAAATAAAGGACTTACAATCCAAAAAGAAAAAACGCAAACATGCATATTCCTCCTAGTTGGACAGTCAGAAAGTAGCGCTTTTGCAAAAGCTATGCGACAGACCAAGGCTCAGCCAGAGTTCTTCCACCCCATCTCTGACGCTGACATGGATCTAGATCTCGAGTGCGACAAGGCAACCACATTGTCCTCTCCTCGCTCAGCCCGAGACACCGTCAGCTCTAATTGCTTCAGTGCAACAGGCTCGCACCGCCAATTAGAACCTGCCATCTCTGACGATGAATGGCCGTGCGGGCTACGCAATACTCGCGATAAACCAGGGCTGGCAGAGACACCTGACCCCTTTAGTGCGGCGGAGGAGGAATTTATGGTCGACGAAGAAGATGGGGAAGATTTATCGCCTAGCCTAGCCACTTTTCTCACGAAACGGTTCCAAATCCAAACTGATCCTATGAAACTTAAGGCCAAATTTGACCACTACAAACGACCGGCCAATTGTCAGATACTGACTGCTCTCCAGACAAACAAGGAAATATGGCGGTCACTTAAAATTCCAGCAAAAAGGACTGATGTCAAAATGACCAATGTCCAGAAAAACTTATCGAAAGCAGCAATCGCTCTTGCCAGATGCGCAGACCAAAATTAACATTAATAAAGAACGGCTTACAAGCCTTACAGATGCCATGATCCTGTTGGGCCATACTCAGAAGTCTGTCACAAATCTACGCCGTGACCTCATGCGCTACGTGCTCCCTCCTGATTTTAAAACGCTTTGTGACACAACAACAGAGGCTTCGAATACTCTTCTTTATGGCGACGACATTAAGCAAAGCCTGAAAGACGCGCGAGAGCATAGGCGACTAACTGCGTCTCTACAACAAGAATTTCGGTTCAAACGGTCAACACCTACCGGTCCTTTTTTAGGACGAGGGGGGAGGGGGGGAGCAAATCAGACCACCTCTCTCCCCTTTGCCCCGAAATACAGAATGAACAAAAATCATTAAAGTCACAGGTCAGTGCTCTGTTCACGAACATAGAGCAAGTGAGAGAATATTTACTTTCTAAAAAGCTTCACTTTGAGGGTGGCCAAATGAGACATTGCATCACAGAATGGGAAGGAATAACAAGTGATCGTAATATCTTAGAAATGGTTGAAAGGACCCGTGCAAATTAATTGCTGAACCAGAGCATAGCTTTAAATACCAAATACATAATCATGTTCCCTTAGAGCAAATAGCAAGGATAAATGATGAGATAGCTAAGTTATCTTCGTATAAAGTTATTAGGAAAATGGCACCAGAAGAGGGCGAATTTGTGTCAGGCTTTTTTGCTAGGAAGAAGAAAGATGGATCTCTTTGGGTTATCTTAAATCTTAAGAGTTTAAACAATTATGTTCTCTATAAGAAATTTAAGATGGAAACCTTTAATAAGGCATTGACGCTAATCACGCCCAATTGCTATATGGCAAGCATAGACATCTATCATGCTTATTTCAGTGTGCCCATTGCATCTCAAGACCAAAAATTTTTAAAGTTTAAATGGGGCGATGATTTGTACCAATTTATCTGTTACCCGAATGGTCTGTCCCAGGCACCAAGAAATTTCACCAAACTAACAAAACCTATCTATGGCACATTACTCAGCTGGGATCCTATATCCACGGGCTTTCTTGACAATTCTTTGTTAGTGGGTAAATCGATTGAATCATGCACATAGAATATTATTGATACCGTCACTTTGTTTGACAAATTGGGATTTGTTATACATCGTGAAAAATAAATTTTAGAGCCTATGCAGTTAATTTCATGTCTGGGATTTCAAATATCTTCAGTGTCCATGATTATTACGTTAACTGAGGACAGAAAGAGTAAGATTATCGCATACTGCTTGAATATCCATGACCAACCTAGAGTTACTATACGAGAACTAGCATGTCTCATAGGTCAGCTGATAGCTGCTTTCTCTGGTGTCATGCACGACCCACTAAATTATCGTGCATTAGAACGATACAAAGCCTCAGCTATTGAAGCAAATAAAGGTAATTGGGAAGCAAAAATAACATTGTGTCAGAACTCTCTACGAGAGATCGAGTGGTGGATTCAGAACTTGCCTATGGCGCGTAATGTCATAAGTCACGGTAGCCCTTCTCTAGTTATAACAAGTGATGCTAATAACTCAGGATGGGGTGCAGTATGTAATAGAGAGAAAACTTGTGGCCACTGGACGGAAAGTGAAAAATCACATTACCACATAAACTGCCTAGAACTAATGGCTTCATTTTATGCTTTAAAATCTTTTGCTAAAGACTTGAAGAACACACACATTCAGCTAAGGCTTGACAACACAAGTGCTCCATAGCGAAACAGCTTTGGTGCTGGTGCATACCGAGAGGCATTTGGGTTAGCACAACTTACATTCAGGGTTGTCTAAATGAAGAAGCTGATTCAGAATCCAGAAATATAAACTTAGATGGTGAGTGGATGCTACATCCGAGCCTACTCAAAGAGGCTTTTCAGCTTCTCAAATATACCCCAAATATTGACCTATTTGCGTCTAGAATGAATAAACAGTTAGACAAATATGTCTCTTTCAAACCTGACCCTGATGCCTTTGCGGTAGACACATTTTCACTGAACTGGTCCACTTACAATTTCCTAGTTTTTCCGCCATTTGCTCTCGTCTCCAGGACAATGCAGAAAATCCAGGAGGACAGTGCGACAGGCGTAGTAGTTGCCCCATACTGGCCAAATCAAGCATTCTGCCCAGTTCTACTAGAGATGCTGACAGACAATCCAGTCATACTAGTTGCACGCATAAACCTCCTCCAATTACCATCAGCTCCACACAGGCCCCATCGGCTACACAAACACATGAGGATGTTTGTTTGCAAAGTGTCAGGCTGCAATATGCAAACCAAGGCATTTCAGATGAAGCTATTGACATCATCATGTCATCATGAAGACCTGAAACAAAGAAAGTGTACGCCACCTACATTCGCAAGTGCCGAGAGTTTGCAGCTAAGAGGACTCAAGATCCCTTAGCCACAGCTATTGACTTCCTAACTGAGCTGCACAAACAAGGAGCTTCATACTCACCCTTATGCATCGCCAGGTCGACTCTTTCATGCCATCTGAGAGTATCAGATGATGTAACGTTAGGTAGCTTACCCATCGTCAAGCAGCTGATGAAAGGCTTCTACGAGCTTAAACCTTCTGTACCTCAAACAGCAAGGACATGCATGTGGAGTGTTGATGACGTTTTGAATACTTTGGAAACCTGGTGGCTTTTAGAATCACTTACTCTTAAGGAGTTGACGCTAAAGCTTGTAATGCTTTGGCTATACTATCTGGACAACGCTGTCAAAACTTATATAAATTAGACATAAATCATATGAACTTGTCAAACGATAAATGTATATTTTTTGTACCTAACCTGCTTAAACACTCTCGCAAAGGAATACACCAAGCACCCATTGAATTGATCGCGTTTCCCATCAATCGTTCTCTTTGTTTAGTCTATTTCCTCCAAATGTATATAAAACGGACGTCTGTACTTAGAAGAGAAGGAACTAAATTACTTATCAGCTGGCAAAAGCTCCACAAACCAGTCAGCAAAGACACAATAACACACTGGATAAAACTAGTGTTAGAGAGATCAGGTATACATTTATCTGTGTATACAGCTCATAGCACTTGAGCAGCCAGCACTAGTTACGCAACCAACATTGGTGGATCAATATCTACCATTATCAGTGCAGCTGGTTTGGCCACCTTCACGAAGTTTTATAAAAAGACACTGAAATCAAACTTTGGTGCTTCTATAATTGACAATTTTATAAACCAAATATCAAAAATTTATGACGACCAAATTACACAGTCGTGTACAGCATACCCGTGATCTGTCATATTATGCTTTCATATTCCTCATTTGTGCTTGTGGCTCTAAATTCTCAAGTTACACCATAGAGCCTGACGGCTGGTGAGATAAAATTAGTGAAAAAAGCGAGGCTTACCTTGGTAAGGTGATGATTGTTTCCGATTTTATGGAAACAATCATCAGGAACAGAAGTGTAAATTGCCTCCCTTCCCTCCCTTGTTGATCTAACCATTAGCTACCCATAGTTTATGTTATTATTAGTGTTTATAAAGTACAGTTCCTCCATGTGGATGTACACAAGCACAAATGAGTTACACTCTAAAGTTCGGCTAGCGGCACCTCCAGTGGTTCTCAATTTACACCTCCGTTCCTGACGACAATCATCACCTTACCAAGGTAAGCCTCGCTTTCACCAAATATCATGAACTCTCCATTTCACATTATCTTTTCTCTTTGATGTTTGATTATATGCAAGGTATTGGGAAGTATGAGATATGCTGGTAGGGCATTGTGCTACGATAATCTTCTCCAAACAACGTATGATTGGCCTTACATCTTTGAAGACCCTAAATTAAATTAAACCTTCAGGTCAAGCCGTATGCACTGGCATTTCTGAGCATATTCGCATAAAAGCATTTTCCAGTCTTTGCTCAAGAGACTGTCTTTAGTGCAGCAAAAGTAATCTAATGATTACACATCCACAACGTACCTCTCTGCCCCAATCTGATCCCCAGCTGTTCTTGATCATCCAAAACGGTTCACCTTTCTCAACTTTGACAAAAAAGTAAAAGGGTACTTCTTTATTTAAAAATACATATTTATTATCACAAAATTTGAAGGAAAGGAAAGGTGCATACAAATGAAAGCAAAGCAAAAACTGACTGAAGCAAGTAATCCCTCTCCATAATGGAAAGAAAATTAATGTTTCATATTGTTGAGGCTCATAACTTAAATCATTTTGTTTTCATGGTTTCCAGAAATTTAAATTGCAAATTGATTTAAATGATAGATAGCATTTCAAATTTAAAGTTTGTGATGTTTAAGGCACTGCAAAATCAAAAGCAGAAACTCAAACACAGCCCGTGGGAGGCAAAAAAACATCTACCTGCAAGAGAGGACCCTTGAATTCTAGCCTGGATGAACCAATATTGGTGTAAACTTAAAACAGTTCGCCAAATATCCTAGGACAGACTTTACTGACTTGGCATGATATGTCATATCTTTATGTGAAGGACATCAAAATTCCATTTTCCTTTTCAGAAATTTCTTGAGCTGAAAATAAGATGCTCCAACACTAATGGCATTGCATCTTAAAATGCTTGCTAAAATTAATTGTTTCAGACAGATTTGAGAGCTACTGTGGTATTTAGAATTGAACATTAGTATCACACAATTACACTAAGCTGTTCTTCATTCCAAATGGAAGTTTTTTATATATATATATATCTCAGTTCTGCCAAACTACAAAATCTGCTGAAGACCAGCTTTCTTTTACAGTACATTATTCCTGCTAATAAACTAGGCAAACTTAGAACTGTTAATACTTTTAGGGATGTACTTGAATATTTTAACAGTAAAAAGCTATTTTCTATAAAGGACAAGATAAAAAATATGACAAGGCTTACCTCCATAACCCACGATCAAAACTCCATGATCCAAGCTCTTGGGGTTACAAAAAATCTTCCAGGGATGAGCAATGCCACCCAAATAGAACTGAAACCAAGTCAGCAATAATAAAAAATTTTTATTTTGCCTTTTGCTTGAAACAATTAAGGCAATAAGCAGGAGTTACCAAATGTTTGAACATGTTTCACTAGTAAAAGAAGAGGTACTTAAATTATAGTGCATTTTTGGATGTTTTAATATGAATATGATTCTTGTGGATAAAATGGACTGCAAAAGAAAAAAAAATAAAGATAAGAAAGAATAGTATATGAAAAAAAAAATTATGATATACCTCAATAAAACAGAAATTGAACCAAACTATAATTTGATTCCGTGTGAATGATTTTTATTTCTTTGCACAGTTGCAGTGATTATCACCAAAAACAATTAAAAAAAAAAGGATGAATTGTTCAAGTCCATGAAGACTTTAGTGGCTCTAAACTGTTCTGAGCTAAAACCAAATAAAGATAGGCATAATTTGTTTTTTTTTCAAAACTTTTACTTGATATTTCTTGAAGATCTATATATCAAAATTCAGACACACACCTCATAAACTCTGGATACTACACAAATAAATACCTGCATTGCAAAGGCATTGATTCCAATAGAAATTGGACCATTTTTGTATAACCAGGCTGCCATTTCTGCACAAGACAAGCAGAAAGAGATATGAGAATTAAAAACGAAACAATAATAATTAAAAAGTAAAAAAAAAACAACAAAAAAAAAAAAAACATCGCTATCATAACAATAAAGAAAGACTTGGTGACAATTTTTAAATAGTTGAATCTCACAAATATATTTTAAAGAAAAGGTACAATTCAAATTTTGCTCCTTTATAAAATAACTTTGAATATAAAATTCTAGCAAATTCAATAATGAAGCAGTAAGATTATCAGAGTTCATGATTATTTTCAAACAGTTTACTCCTAATAATTTGCAGTAACTTAATCTTTTTAATTTACAATCTTACATTAAAAAAAAACAAAAAAACAAAACAAATACATTTAGTAGGCTGAATTTAATCTGTACACTTCAACCCAATTCAAATCTAAATATATTATTTCCTATATACTCAAATTTCTATGGCTATTAATATTGGGTAAACTTATTTAAGAAATTATGGTTGAAAAATGCACCATACTTATAAATGTCAGAAGAAGCGTTAAAAAAAGTATGAGGAGCATAATAAATTATACTTACCAGTCTCATTTTTGCTGATGTTGACAGCTCCTGATAGTGTGACTACGACTTCAGACTTATTAAACTGACATTTTTCATCATGGCCTTCATACTTATAGTCCTGTTCAGTCTCCAAACCACCTTTGAAAAATATCACAGAAAAAATTATTCCTTTCAAATATAGCAAAAATAAAGCATGTCAAAGAATTTCATCAAGCAAATGCTTTGACACTTTTGTTTCCTTGTAAAACAGCGGTTTTGACAAACTTCAAAATCTAAAAGGTTAGTAAGCCTTATCAAAAGCCCTTTATATCTTCTCAAAATATGTACTAGTGTAAGCCACATTTTTTTTTTACTTTTGCACGAGAGAGCTTTGAAGTTTTGGCCATTTTTCATGTCACTGTGTAGTCAATTATTGAAGGGCGAATTTAATTTTTTTTATCTTAAATCTTAAAAAAATCTATTTAGTTTTTAGATACTAGATTAAATGACTTTTTGTCAGATACGATAGTACGTGTTCCTCAGTTTACAATCTGGAAACGTGGCTTATGCTAGTACGTGTTATAAGCTTTTCTGATATTGTGGGTTTATGTTGAGGCTTAAGCTGGGTGAAACATGTTGATGCAACAAAGAAAGATACTGAAAACGTAATTTATTTCAACAAAAACATTATTTTCATAAGATTACATCAAATCAACTGACAAAAACACAAACAACTAGTTTTGATATAAGGAAGTAATTATTTAAAAATGAAATTATAATCAATTAATGCAGTTCTTTGCTTTGTACTTTTGATTTGAGGGTTACGGTAAAAATAATTTTTATTTCAATTAATAATACCATTAAATCAAGGTGTTTTTTTTTCAAACTTGAGAGTTCACATCCCTTAAATCTTAAGATAATAATGCAGCATTATCAATTTTTACTATATTCAGATAGGCTTTATAATAATGCCTTTCTAGGAAATCATAATATATACACCCTGTGTCAATGTATGAGAACTTGAAAAGAAGATGCAGACCCTCTCATGAACAAAACTGAGGCAAGGAGATGTAAAATGGTTTGCGCTCCTTCAGTTTAATGACAGGTGTCAAACCAGAATAAAGAGAAACCAAGTCACTGTCCTATTTTTTTGAAATATTGTTCATTCCTGTATTAAGCTTTTGAACAGAAAGTTCTTGTACACATTTTGTCAGCCTTTTCAGTGAAAAGGTCTTATAGGTCGTATTGAAGTGACTTGTCTTGTACAAGATTTCATCTGGTTTGGACTTGGTCACCTGCAGTTCCATGACTTTACTCCAAGCAAACGATTGCTCAGTATCTGATGCTCTTTGAGCCTCCAATATACGCAATTCTTTAGACAATGTTATAAAATCAAGGAAGTCATCAAAGTGCATCCTGTTGACAATGTAAGGCTGCTTGGGTCATGCTAAGGACAGGGGAAATCTGTGATGAAACAAAGAGCCAGCATTGTTCAGTGGATGGCCAATCGCACTATGTGCACAATCTCCTTCATTCTGACCATGGTTGGTCTCAAAGAAGCGCAACGAAATCTCCTCAAGACTTGTACTGTTGATGACAGTGTACAGCATCATGGCAGGAGTAATAGAATTTTTTTTCCTGGCCAGTACAACCATTGGCGAAGAGATATGCTTTTTTAATGCCCTTACTGTCATAGGATTTCAAAGCTGTGTGCATGGACGTTGATATCTCTGATGACCCACGCTTACTTTGTGTTTCATCCCAAAGGAAACAATGGCAGTCTTTGTTGCTAATATTATAAAAGGTAAGGATGCAGTTTGAAAGACTTCTTTGGTAAAAAATGAGCTCTCACCAGACATCAGTAGATACATGACATGCTGTAGCACAAAGAATGCTTGCATCTTCCATGGCTTTTTTCTTGGACTTATTCTTCAGTTCTCTCACTTTTTCTTTCTCTCCTAAATGGGTGTCAAACTTTTCTTGTAATTCCCTTTTTACCTTTTCACTACCTTGGTGGTAATGAACCCACAGGGAACACCGGTCTTTTTTTGGTCAGTGTATTGGCAGATTTGTTCCATTAAATACATCCAGTATGTAGTGAAGCTTGGTGGCTTTACTCTCAGTATCCATTCTCTGAGAAACATGGTGTACATCTTGTGCTTGCTCAGTTCAGCGCTCAAACACTTCCTTCTCTCGACAATAATGGGATTCTACTTTTGGATATCGGTCTATTTGTTCAGACATCAGCTCACGAACAAATGCATCTCGCTCTCTCTCTCTGCTGCTGATTGTCTTCCACTCCTCTTTTCCCCTTCGAGTGTGCCATTGTTGTCACTTTGTCCAGTGCCTTTCTTGTGCTTTGATCCTAAAGTGTTAAAGAAAAACACTGAACCTGTCTTTCTTAAACTGTTAGAGAGTACTGTCTAGTATTGGCCCTTCTCGAGTCACATTCTGTAGATCTCCTCTTTATTTTAGAGCATTTCACATGTCTCAATAGAAATTCTTTTTGAAGTCTTAGGTCTCCAGATGCATGGTACAATTCAAAGATGGTCTGTCTTTACTGATCAGTTATTGTTAAACACTGTCTTTTCCGCTTTTCACGCATGTCTCCTCTGCATCTTGCTTAGATTTGGTGCCACCGTCTTTATAATTTTCCTGCTTATATGTTCTTGTCCTAAGCCCCTCTTTGTCTTTGCCTCTTTCTCTTTATTTGACTTCACTTTCTTGCTCTTTTTTTGCTGCCTTCGGCAATGTAATTCTAAGGTCAGTCAGATGCCAGATTCAAACCCCTATCTTTATGGTTGAGAGCGCAACTATCAAACCACTGACTGCACATCAGCCTGAATATTTTAACAGTATATATATATATTATATTTATGAAAGTAAGTGCAGGACTTGGAAAATATTTAATAGATTAGTATTGGTTTATAAAATACATACACGCTCTTCATTTATCAAAAATTAGTTGTACCGAATTTAAGGTAGAAGCTACATCTTAAAGCTATTATAACAACACAAGAGTATGTATTAGATATTACACTGCCATTGTTAAGATACAGGCTAGGTCAATCTTAAAGAAAACAAGGTCACAGATCTAAATCTAAAAACGAAAAATCTAAGATTGATTTAACATGAACACTATTATTTTATCACAAGTTGGTTGGTTAATGTAGTTAACCAAGATGACTTTCAAAAGGTAAAAGAGGGAAAACTTTGTTTGGATGCTGCTTTGTATGGATGGCCAATTTCAAAACATGTGCAGCACAGCAATTTTCCCATTGGACTGTGTTATTCTAACAATAAGAACAAGAAACACTGTCGCAGGGGTGTCGGTTACGTTTTTTTGCAATGCAAAGACAAAAAGAAGACGATAACTTCAAAAAGACAGCACATACTAAAGATAACTTCTTTACCTAGATCGGGATTTAGGTTTCAGAATGTTTACGATGTATATTGCTATCTTCAAGTATATTTAACCTACTTTAAGAAAAACCAAAACACTGAGCTGCAAACAGTACATCATCATAGAAAGAGAATGCATTGTATCAATACCATGCTGATCCTAATGCAGAGAATCTTGAACTGAACCTGTTTGTGGCAACATTTTTTGGGAGATTAATTATGTGAGGAAGTGAAGTTACAAATCACCAGTTTTCAGAAATTTAAATGAAATATATTCACAACAAAACAGCACTTACAACAAAAGGTTAAGTATATTTATTTGCAGAATTGCAGAACAAAGTCCTTGATTTATGCCCTGAACTTATGATATTGGATATGAATATCCTTGAAATATGCATTTGGAGTACCTCTTCTGCAGCATATAAAAAGTTAACAGAATTTCAGAAAGATCTACCTACCTAACTTCATGATGGCCTCGTAAGCTTGTGTGGGCAGACCACCATTGCAACCTTCATCGATTTTGTCACAATCAACCAATTCTACAGGAAAAAAAGCAGTATGAGTAAGTGTTCTGCAGAAAATAAAAATCATGAAATATATTATTTGGATTGACTGATTGATATCACTTAAGTAATGAGTAATCTGTATTCACATCTTTCTTTCCCCACACCAAATGAGTTTCTACAAACAAGATTGAATAATAAAAGGCCTCACATTCACCCCACAGCTTCAATGGCCCTTCATTTTATTTAAATGACATATGCAATTTTTTTTTTTCGAAGTAAGGTCACGTGTCTGCTTGACATGCCCTTAGCCCAGTAACAGACATCCTACATCTGTTTCTATACTAAAGTTGATTTAAATGAAAAACAATTTACAGGCGTAAAATAAAAAGATGCCTGAGAAAAACATTCAATTAGATATTATTTCCTAAATCTTTTTCTCCAAAGTTTGTCTTTCAATTAATGATTGCAGTGAAACATAATAAATTTGTCAATATAACAAGAAAAAAAGGGGAGTAACACGACCAACACTTGAGGAAAATGCATTCAATACTACCATGATGTCATCACCAAAAACTACCTGGGTCTAAACAATATTAAATATTCTTTTTCATCTTGAATAAAATTTCAATAGCTCCAAGTAAACAGTTTTACAATAAATGCTGCACTTTCTGCTCAAATGACTTTATAAGAAATAAGTTACAGGAATAGACACCATAAAAATGATACATGTGAATTTATTGATAAATTTCAATGATAAGAAAATACTACTCTGTCCTACTTTCTTCTTTATCCTAATCATACTAATAATATTTCATCAAACTTTCTAACTAGTATATGCTTTAATTTTCCATCCTCTTCCCCTCGGCAGTTATCGAACGTCCTTTACAAGTCTAGAACATTTCATGTAAATTGCAAAGATCACTTTCTTTTGATTTTGTCCAAGATTTTGTTTCTTAATTTTTTTTTCATGAAAGAAAGAAAAATCCTATCTACTGTTATAAATATATTTCAGTTATTTCATCTCATCAAAGAACAGCTTTACACTTTTTACATGTGAAAAGTGCAAAAAGAAAAAATATTAGATTTCACAAATCTGGGATAGGCAAATTAATAATATTAACTATCAATTTTTCCTTGAGGATGAGATTCAAGTCAAGGTATATAGTGTCCTGACACAAATTTTAAAAAAGTTACAAAAGCTTCACAGAATCAAGGATAAAATAACAAGAATATTAACTTGTAGGAAAATAATAGCTCAGAAGCAAAAAGAGAGTCATAAATTGAGCGATTCTGAATTTTTACTTTTCTCCTTCGCAAGTCTCATGTATGTAGTAAAGTCAACATGTGTGTATGAAGGAAATAAGGCTCAAGAAGATATTTGGCAGATATCTTCAGTAGGCATGCACACAGTTTGTGGTTATCAATAAATGCTGGTGAAACTTGGGATCTAGTACCTGCAGATCACAGGAAAAGCATTCCAACAGTTTCATGCTTTTCCATTTGTAACAGTAGAAATGCAAAGTAAAATTAAAGAAAAGACATCCATAATCATCAACTCTATTAAAACTCACCTTGTTCTGACAGTGAATAGAGCTTTTTGTTAACCAAAGCCCACTGACCCTCCACATTGCCAGTGGTGGAGAAAGCCCAACATGATCCGCAAGAGCCCTTAAAAAAATCAAAACATTATTTCTAAACCTACAATGGTGAGAAATGATGTTAAAAAAAATTTGGTTATCATTATCAAAATCTGTGTCTATAGATGTGATCAATCATAAGCCAAGTGATATCGCTACAATAAATTATTACTTCTGAAAAACTGAAGAGAACGCTTAAGAAGTTTTAATTTTGAAAAGTTTATTTCACAACTTCACTGTGCTGCTGTGTACATACATGGTATGTGCCTATCTGAAAGGTGTCCAATGCGCTGTGTATGTATGCTGTACATGCTCAATACAGCCAGTTTTGATTCACTGCATTGAAAATCAGTTTTGGTTTCAAAGGATAAAATAGTATCACTGGAAAGCTCAACTTTTCCTGAAATTTTAATAGCTCATGGTATCATCAAAGACAGACAAAGAACGTTTAACACATGTGAAACACACATACACACACAAAGTGATTCCTATGTGTTTGGCTTGTAGAATCTAGATCTAGCCTATATTGTATGGAAGAGCGCCAGTCTTCACTAGATCTAGATATTGACTAGCAAGCCATAGCTTTGCGTTTGATGTATAGTTTTTGGTATCTATTGCTATTAATTCTAGATCTAGAGTTGTAACAAATTTTTACATGATGGGCCTATCAAGTCTCACAAAAATGTCCTTAGCATGGGGCAGGGAAAATTGTGAAGCAGTCAAGGGATTAACATAAATGAATAGAATGTCATAGTTTAGGAGAAAAAGTACAGACTGGTTAGTTGAAGAATAAAAAATTGTAACTGTAAAAAAAGTTCCCACTCATTATCAAGAAGAAACTCAGTTTCTTTCTGTGTATCTTTGGAACACATATATCATGGCTAGGACATGAAAGCTTGTCTTGGCCTTTAATGTAGCATAAGCATTGATTGTTTGCTTAGCTTTAAGAATCTTTTCTCTGTGAGCAAGACTTAGAATTTGTTTACCCTTGCCTTAACAACAGCACTTGCTCTCAAAAGTTTAAGAAGGGTACTCCATGGCTCAGTTGAGTTTCTAGGTTCCTAGGTTTTCTTTTCTAGATTCAGTATGAGCCCATCTCTATACATAACAGCTGTACCTGAACATCTCATCTCCATAAAGTATCTATAACAGCCTCAATAAAACATAAAGCAAATAATAAAATAGGAAACAAAATAAATCATTGCCAATGAACTCACTCACGAAAAATGTTAAGCGTAATGGGAAAATAGGGAGAACAAAGGGGTTAAAAAAAGGGATGCAGTACATGACTACACATAGGGTTTGCATGTGATCAAAATACCGACAGGATGAGACTAGCATTACAGGTGAATTTTTAAATCTTTCTGTAAATTTCTAATACAGTAAGCTCGGACCCAACAAGACCTCGGGCTCAACGTGGGATTGACGAAGATCCATTTTTTTTTCCATTTTGCCTAAATAAATTAACCTTGGATCCAACGAGTGTCAAATTTACCAGCCTCGGGTTAACCGAGATAAAACACGGCTGTAGTGAGCCTCAATAGAAGGACAGAACCACTTTAAAAGTTATCCTATACACTACATGGCAGTTTCTTTGTCTGGGCAGCAATAAAAATTAAATCCACAAGTTTGTGAGATTGAAGATATGTGTATGTGTGTGTATGGGGACGGGTGTATCCAGGAGAAGGGAAGGGCCAGTGTGACAGCAAGATGGAGAAAACAAAGTCATCTGGGCACTCCAGACCTAGTGCTAGGTGCAAGGCATAGTTTGTCTAAGTTTCTAAAACATGTTTGAAAATCGATAGCAAAGTTGTAAACAAAGCTCAGTAAGATGGAAATCTTTGCACTTTTTCTAGAAAAATATTTTCTCTAACAAGTTTGGCTCATATTGGCATAAATTGTTTTATGAAATAAAGAGAAAAAAATGTAAAAAAAAATCATTGTAGTATAAAGTGGGAGGATACCAAAATGGACTTGAGCTGTAAGCATTTGATAAACAAATCACCTGATTTTTCACGGGTGTCACAATTTTGTGCTCTCTCCAATCCCAGCTCACAGGGAAAGAGACTTGAGGGATCTCAGCTGCTGGCCAAGCTGAGCTATGCCCAATAGGTACTTTTAGACCAAGGTACTGCTTCTCAAACTCTGTCTCTATTAGTAAAAACATCGATAAAAAAAAATGAAAGAATTTACAAAGACTTATTCACAGTGCAACAACATAGAACTGAATCGATACTGAGTTTTTTCATATAAAACTCTTTAAAAATTTGTTAAACTAAAGTAGCTGTACAAGTTAAAAATGAATATGCTTATTTATGAGAGCAAACTACAAAAACTCTCAGAAATTCACAAATGTTCTACGTGATCACACTTGAAATTTTATATATTTAAGTGCTTGACACAACAACCTCTTAACTTTACAATTTGCTACATGATTTTATTTTTATCTAATGTGCCTTTTTCATTTTCAAAGTAACTATCATTTTACAATGAAAATGGAAGACTCTTGTAATAAAACTGACTCAAAGTGTGATCAGTTCATGATGTTATTCTGATATACTTCTCAGTACTCACATAACAGAAGTGATGGAAACTTCTGACATGTCTTATAAAACCACTCCAAGATAATTTTTGAAACAAAAAAAAATTCACACAAAATAAGAACTGTATGAATCTCCTTTAAAAAATTATGAAAAAACAACTGAACAAGTTTTTAAATATTATCTCATAACTTAAGTCACCTGTCATATCAGCAAACTTGGTGGCCCCATAGATAGCTGAGCCTTGATCAAGTCTTTGGTACTCTTTCACTTTGTCCATGTTCTCACAGAAAACCATGAAACGTTTGGCCTCCTCTTTTGATGAAAGAACATTAAAATGAGAAACCAAAAAAAAAAAAAA
Source organism: Elysia crispata (assembly GCA_033675545.1). Classification (NCBI taxonomy): domain Eukaryota; kingdom Metazoa; phylum Mollusca; class Gastropoda; family Plakobranchidae; genus Elysia; species Elysia crispata. Next base: position 92,880 of record JAWDGP010002410.1, on the reverse strand, counting down.
AATCATCCTGCATCACAATTATTCCCTCCATTTCATATTATTTAATAAAATATTGTGAACTTAACGTAGGTAAAATTAATAGTTCATAATGATTTTTTATTTTCATTTTCATCAATACCATATTTAGGACTGGTTTACCAGCCACATCAATGAACTTGCACATCATTCAGACTCAGAGCTAGTCAAACCATATCATCAGAATCCTTGATATGATTCTAGATCCTTTACCACCAAATCAAACAATCAGGTGCTATGCTCTTTAGTGTAGGTGATCATAACCTTCCACATATCACTATTCTTCATTGCTTTTAAGGCATCTCACTTGTCCTATATTTAGCCCCTTTATTAATCCATCCGATTGTTTTCTCTTGCTCTTTTACCTTGCTGCATTATACTTTGATCAATCCTGATGCCAGTGGATGTTCTAGTTTTTCTCTTCTCATCACATGACCAAAAAAGGTTGCCTGGCGTTTACATTGATCTTGTGTCAGCTTCTCGTAACACTGTTTTGTTTGATTTCTTTGCAGTCCATGAGATTTGTAGCATTCTCTGTAGAAACCACATTTCTGTTGTCCCCTCTTTCTTTTGTAGCTGTTTTGAAATTGTCCAGGCCTTGGATTCATACATCAGAATGAGTTCAATGTAACACTCAAGGGCTCTTCTTGTGTAAATGAAGATGATTTAATATGTAAGTACTGATTTCATTCTCTGGAAAATCTTTAGATTTCTTTGCTGCAATTTAAGTGTTATAACATCCATCACTTGATATTTAAGTGCCCAAGTAATTCAACTGATCCCTTTGCTTGAGTTTATTCCCTTTGATAAAGATGTTCATCTGTAGACAGTCATAGTTTTGACAGACAATGATTACTTCTGTCTTTTTGCTGTTCAAATCCAACCCTTTCTTTCTGCTTCAACAATGTCTAATAACTGTATCAAGTCTTCTTTTTTTATGCAGTTAATATAGTATCATCAGTGTATCTCAAGTTTAAATTATGTCCTCCTTTCTTGAAATTCCTGGGTATCCTTCTGGGTTTTGCATAAACACTTCATTAGATACAATTGGAAAAATGTGCTTGATCTGCATATTCTTCAAATACTTTGATGTAAACAAACCTTAACAATAATATGAACAAAATTGCAGGTACCCGATTCAGTGAAAAATAAATGGGTTTACCTATCTCTGCCCAGAAGAGATGACTATGTATTGCTCTTTTATAGCTTCCAAAAATAAAAAAGTAGATCACATCATGCGACACAGTGTAGCTGATAGTATATTTAGAGACAAAATACACAGCGTAGAATTTCGCCCTAAAAGCTGCATTTTAGTTCTGAACAATGCGGGGATAGGCCCGAAAGGTAGTTTGAACTTAGGCGACGAAAGCTTTGTTACAGCGGGCCGGGCTCAGGTAACGTCATCAATCACTGTCAGGGTCAGACCCGCCCATGACCGCAGATAATTGCTGTCTGCTTAAGCCAGTGCTCAGATCTGCTGAATTTTATGTAATAAATTAGAAAATTCCTCTTTTTTAACTAACAATATCTTCAGAACTACTCATAATACAAACATCGTTCAACTTTCAACAGTTTCTTCTACATCTAATTTGAAACCCGGTATTACTTTGATATTTCTATCATCATATTTGTGAGTGTGGTTACTGCGTTTTCATAGTCCATGTTTTTATCTAAAATTTTACCTGCAATTCACTCCTGTTAGATGTAATTGCTAATTAATTAAAAAGTACACGCTAGATTATCACTTTTCAATACTTATCTGAAAGAACGGAAACCCTAGATTAAAATGATATGTTTTGTTGTGTTAGATGGGGTCAAAGCGCGTCTATGCTCGTTTCCATCATTGCATTTTTTTCCCATTCAGTTCTAGATAATTATCCTGAGTTGAGTTAATCAAAATATGGAACGTTCTATTGAATCCCACACACGTCGTGTAAACGATTTGTGCAGAATTTGAGGCAGACTTCGTGTTATAACACCTAAACAGAAAAAAGAACGTTTACACAGATCTTATAGAAACAATCATCAAACAAACACAAACCCTTATCAAACAATCTATTCCTCACAGACAAAGCAAATACAATACAGATAATTTTTAACGATCTCAATAGCGTATTCAGGACAATTCACAAGTTTATATCCCACACAGCACCTATAGATAACAGCTCTTTACCAGATATTCAAAAAGCAATAGACAATTACATGACAACTTACAGAAGAAACTCGAGCTAGATCTAGGTTTGTGGTTGATTTTCCTATACTAATTATTTCTTTATTTGCAGTCACTTGCATCTTAAAATCCTTAGATCTAGCTTTGTCTGCCTCAGCCTCTAACGTTGTTTGAGTGCTTTATTTATTTCTATATTCATTTATCTCTTTCAGTCAAATGTGCATCTTTCTAAGATCCGTTAGAAGCTAGTTTGTTTATGGACTTGATCGTTCTTAGCGATTCAACTTCTTAGTTTGCTCAAGCCAGCATGAAAGTCACTGTCCCTGGAGCATCTATTTTTTTGTAGATGCGGATAGCTCAGTGGTTAAGTGCCTGCTCTTGTCTTGGCAAGGCGATGGGTGCCGCATCGAGGTGCAGGTTGGATCCCTATTCATTCCATCTGTTATAATGTTTTCAAGTCTTTCTTCTTATTTGTCGGTCTCGAGCTAAATCTAGGTTTGTGGTTGACATTTCTATACTAATTATTTCTTTAGTTGCAGTCACTTGAATCTTTAGATCCTTAGATATAGCTTCGTGTCTCAGCCTCTAACGTTCCTTGACTGCTTTCTTTATTTCTATATAATATAGCTGAGTAATATAAAGCTCGCTCAAGTCAGAGACATGTGCAAAAAATCCGTCTCCTGCAAAAACTATTCCATCTAACATAAAAAAATTTCGTGAGTATTTTATTCAAAACTGATAAGTTCTATATATGAAATTTTAAAAAAATTCCACGTTGCGTTTAGTTGTTTCGACCTTCTAAAAATCACTCTATTGTTTTCTAATATACTACAATAAATGTACTTTTTATGGCCATGTAACAAAAAAAGTATTTGAGCTAGAGTTTTCGTTCTTGCTTGCTTCAATAGCCTGTTTTATTTATTTTTCAATGCAAACTTAAAAAAAAAACATAATTATCATTATTGTGGTTAGAAATTACAGTAAAATATCGAAAAAAACATAAAGTGCCGTGCAGGCACAGAGCCGCCCGAGTCTACCTGAGTTGACAACTAGGTCACGGGGTCAGGTCATTGACACCGTGTGGGCCTCGGCAACTAAAGTAGCGCTTATGTGACGCCGTGGCGAGCATAGCCATCTTTCTATGCATTTAGACCTCCAAAAAGAACTAACTGCATACAGAGTAAGAGCAGTAAGCCTTACAGCTTAGAACTATAGAGGTTCCATCAGCAAGACGCAAGGTTTTGTGAAAAGGCAGCAAAGACTGCAGAACACATTAAGATTTCAGATAATGCGTCAAATAATGAAATCTTTTTAACAACCCAAAAAGTGATCACTTGTAACATGACTTTAAGCGATGTTGATAATGAAGACCTTGAAGATGTAGTGATACATTTGTATCGTTAAAGCTTTTGGCTGAACTATTAATCTTCATATTGTCATTTTAACATGTTTTTCAGAAACAAGATACTGGTACCTGCTCCTAATATTGAGGATAGTGCCCCCTCGAACAGGTAGTAAGAAATAGAAAGATGGACTTGCCAAGTGGTTGCTATAAGACAAAAGGTTCTGTTTCCATAAAAATAGGCGGTTCAAAAATTTTGCAAGTATTCCATAACAAACAAACAACATGCCGCTCAATTACATGGCATGTTTTGCATAACCATATATAAAATATTTATGTAAACAACAGTTTTGAATTTTTTGTTTAATTTTCAGGAAATTTGAAAAATCGGAGACATATTGATTTGAATTTTAATCACAGTCCTGTAATCTTTATTTATTTATCAAGAGTTTATTTCATTAAACATCTGATCCTTTGCTTTACTGAGGATGAATTTATCTCTGAAACCACTGCAAAGTTTAACAATCATTTGCTGGATGCTGGGCAGTTCTAACAATCAATTTCTGTATTTGACTTTAGTGAATAAAACTTTTGGAGAGTTAAGAAGTCTCACCTAACAAGGAAAAGGATGATGTGAAAAAATTTAACTGTTTATACCTTATCAAGAGCAGTGCAAACATGTGAATTTCACTACTTAGTTTAGAACAATCATTTGATCAATAGAAACCATAAAGATGTAAAATGCCAAAAAAATTACCTCTATATGATCCATACACCTTGTTGTGCTTGGCTTTGAAGGCTATGAATTCTTCCCTGTATTCAGTGCATTTGCCACTGTCATGTGGAAGGTAGTCATGATCATCACCTCCTCCTATGCGCATTTGAGTTATCCTGTCCTCTGTGTTACTCGAAAGTGGATTATTTTGATCTGCTTGCCGAGGCATAAAGTAGGGTTGTCCATGAGGCAAGAAGTCTTGTAAATCTTTGCCAAGGAGACCATTGAAAGATTTTCCATGATCATATCCTCCTAATAGGCCATGAGGCTTATAGTCATGGTCGTCGCCCCCCAAGATAGGCTTTTTGGAGCTCTGAGAAGTGTAAAAATGTTGTTTCAAATTTTGAATTCAAATTAATTTTTTTTTGCTAATCTCAGAGCAGCCAAATCATCACTGGTGACAAAGTCAGACGCTCTACATAAAGCTTTAGTTAAATCTATGTACTGGTAAAATTTAGGATGTTAATGAAAATATGTGTGCAAAAAAGATTGAGCACAAGAGAAGAATAAAATTTAGCTGAGTAATTTGCTTCAATGAACCTTGCTGCTTTTGAGTACAAAGTATAAGTCAGATATACCAAGTGCTATCTTAATTTGAATATCACTGATAGTTTCCTAATCAGATTAAGATAAGTCAAGTTTTACAATTCAGATGATGTTGTCATTTCTTCCTATTTTGACTTCTTCTTGAAAAGTAAATCTGATAAAATATATGAATATTTAGAACTTGCTTGCTTTGTTCATGTAAAAAAAAATAAAATAAAAAAAATGTATACATAACATGGCATTATGAAGATTCAAAGCAAAAAACCTACAATCTTTAAAGATACCAATGACATACTTACAGGTTTGCAAGAAAAGGTTTCCATTTTATAAACTTCTAGGCTGTAAATCAGAGATACAGAGCAATCCTGGATCTGTTAGAAAAGAGAAATACTCATGATGAATAAATAAAAACAGAACAGATTAAGCTGCCTTTAACTATCCAACTACTTTTTCTTTGAGTAACTGTGTTGCCTCACAAGTGTCATCCTAAATGTTTTTCTTGAGTTTAAAAAGCCATCTTTTTCATTTTAGCATTTTTTTCTATATTTTTTTTAAAGGATATAACCTTTTAAAATAAAATGTTTCAAAAAAAAAAAATGATTCAAAGCATTTCACCCTCTCTTTCCATTCCCTTCCACAACAAGCATTACAGTTGTAAAGCACCCACTGAAGAGGAAGTTTGGATGGAATGTGGCCACAAAAGAAAAAAAACACCACCACATATTTCAACGTTTTTTTCCCCCTGTTAAAAAAAAATTTCTTTTCAATAAGCATCACACCTACAGCTTTCAAAATAAGAATAAACTTAGGACACAACTATTCCACATACCATTTTGTTCACACATTTCTAAATGTATTCACAATCTGAAATTATCTTTTTTTTTTTCCAACTAGCTTTACAGCAATATGAGCACAGAGCACAGCTTCAATAACTATTCATACACTACAGAAAAAGAAAATAAAAACAAAAGGATACAAGAACCTACATAGTTCTGATAGAGCCTATATGTACAGGTATTGATGAAAGTCAGTTGTTATTTAGGCCTGTATACCAGGTTTCAGAGCTACACTAGATTCAAATTCAAACAATAGTAATGGAAACAATTGTAATAATAATTATTTCATACATATTGTAAAAAATAGACTTTTTTTGTTGCTCCAATCATTTAATATGAAGCTAAAAGTCAATGATTTTTCAAAAATATTTACTTATGTATCCATCGATTTTAAATTTAACTTTGAGGCTGGCCTTTTGATATCAAGGATCCCCATTGTGACAGTCAAATCATGGCGATAAATTATTCGTTTCTAATTCATTAAGAAATGTATCTATAAATTAGAACAAAAGTTCACAGCCAATCCCCTTGAAGATGATTTGGGGTTCACTGTTCAATTCCAGGAATAATAATTAACTCTTGAGCAAACATCCATTTCAGATTCTGCCTGCTTACATCAGAAGCTTACTAAATGGCAACACAATCTCTAAGCATGTCACATAAAACCATTAAAATCACAGCTGATACATATTAAAACTCAACTTTTAACTCATTAAACCAGCCAATTTTCAGAAAATTTAAAGATCCGCATCAAAGAATACCACAAATCAATTATCAAAAAACACAGATGAGATATCAATACAAGGTCACCTGGACTCTTTCTGAAGCTTGCCAAAGCATGACAGATCTTAGGGGTAAAAGAGGAGATTTAATTTATAGTTAAGCATGCAAAAGGAAAATATGATTCTAAAATTTGTGGCCAGAAACTGGTTAGCTCAGGATACAAAAAAAATAATGGAGGCTCAGACATTTTCATAAAATAACCTAATGAATCACAAGAAATTCACACTTTTGCTGCAGGAATACTTAAATTAACATCCATACTGAGATGCAGGGGATTCTAGGAGCAACCAATTTTTTCTCCAAGAATGAACAACTGAAAGCAATATTGCACTTAGATCTGGAGTCAGTGATGACCAGCAGAGAGTGGAAAAATGCAAAAAAAGAATGCAGAAAACACTATTCTCTTTTTTCATTATGTTTAGTAAGCAGAGATAGAAAACAAAGCTGACGATAATAAAGTTATAAGGGGTAAATATGTTTCAAAAGAACACAGAATAAACTGCAAAGTAGAAAAACATATCAGTTTAATCCAAGAATGGATCACATACTACTGGGGTCCATGCACGTGTCCAAACCCTTGAAGCCCAGTCCAGGTAATGCGCTGACTGATTTGCCAGGGCGAGGGTGCCGAGCCAGTAACAGTTGCGAGAGAGTGTGCTTGGCGCACTAACAGGTCCAGTTTTCACGCTCTAACATTTTCAGACATGTATAAAAGCATACATTTTCTGAAACTTTACTGTTTAATCTATGTGCTCGTGTTATTTTGTTAAAACTTTTTTGTTTCATTTAGGACATATAATAAGAATAAGAGTAAATGATGCACATAAAATCGTGTCGGGAAGAAAAATTACAAGACAATTTTTATCGATAAAGCTAATCAAAGTTCCCCTAGTTTGCTAGTATATTTCAAGCTTTGCACGATGACCAATCCGATCTATTTCACGCCAATCATGATCCACAAAGCAAAGCTCTTGAACCAATCAGGTCGGCCCATCAAGCCAATTTCATGAGCGTCTTTCATCTAATACAAATGTAACGAAACCAACAAGCATCAAAGAAACAAATTCACAACTCATATCCCTACTTTCACACCTACTCGAAAACCAAATAGGCCTCAGGTTTACCCGTTCCCCTTTTTTGAAAGGGGAGGGGGTGAGGGAGAAATTCAGTAAGCAGACAACAGCCAAAAAATTGCATCATTGTTCTATATCGTTGTTATTCGTTTTTACTGATAGTATATTTAGAGACAAAAAATAGAATTGTCTACAAGCAATTATAATAATATACGCTTGGATTTTTTATGTCATCGATTAAAAGCTAGAAAATTATCAAGCTGATACGTGGGTTCCAAGCTACAGCTGTAACGAACCAAGGCACCACCTTATGATGGGAAGCTGATGTAATGGGCGCTAACACATGGCCCATACCACTTTGCACCTAACCCACAGTAGATGTAATACAAAGACTCTTGAGATTGAATTCGAAGTGGACTGTAGAATCATTGGCTTCAAATCTCAAATGAACACCATGTATCGGTTGTCATGTCAATTTTTGGCCCCTCCCTCGTGTGGGTTTATTACATTTATTTCTTGAGAAGATACAATGTCACCTTACAAGAGGCCCAACTGAGTGCATGACGTCACAAAAATGTAAATAAGCCCATGACGTCAATGAGGCATATATCTTATTTCACTGATGCTCTGATTTGTCCGTTTAGATTGTTGTTTCAACTTTCGGACCAAGTGCCCCTGACTCAGCCAGTAGGAAAAGTAATGAGACTTCAAAGTGGATAATGTTTACTTGTTCATAACTTTGCTTACAGTAAAGCTAGGAACTTCAAATAAACTGCAAAATTATTGGCTAGTATTACAATATCACATGGATTCAATCAGTTTGGTTGCATGGCAAGCAGAGCAGGGAATATTTTTGATGGAAGATCATAGCTAATGCTGATGATCAACAAATTATAGTTGATATTTACCTTTAATTCATAACTCCGCTCTCCGTGAAACTAGAAACATCAAATAAAGTGCAAAATTGTATCAGATTAATGCTGACGGTTTCATTATATGCCACAGCGATTTTCTCTAAAAAAGAGATGACACAAATCATAGTATTAATCTGGAACTGCAAACCACTGGCCAAAAAATGCACAAGCACAGTTTACTTATTCATAACTTTCTTAACCGTGAAGCTAGAAACTTAAAAAAAAACCTGCAAAATTACCAGCTCATATTGCAGATTCAGAAAAAAATCAAAAGATACAGCGCCACAGTAGACTGCTTAAGAATTTTGAAAAATAAAATACATGTATAAGCGCTGTTACATATCTACAACTGTCGCCTTTCCCGGGGTTAATTGTATGAGTTGAAGATATACAACTGCCGCCCTGTGAACACGTTCCAAAACGTATACGAACCACTGTCGCTTTTCTCTGGTTAATGTTCGCTTGTTTAGATTAAAAGTCAACACCACTTGATTGTGTGAAAGTCAAAAGAACCTTCAAACCTAAAAATGCATGCTGATGGTGTGACCCTCTTCGGTGCAAGTCCAGCAAATCATAGGGGCTACAGAAATAACATTTGGTAGGGAAGTTATGGGGTACCAAGGAGTGCAGCAATATGTAGCCACCTATTTCTAAGTAGTGAAGTTTAAAACAAAGAGATTTGGGTAAAATGAGAGTAAACAATGATAAAGAAGAAAAAAAAAATATGACAACAAACAATTTAACTTAAGATTTTTAAAACTACTCTTTTTGCAAAACAGCTTACCTTGCCTGTGTTGCTCACTGGGCATTCCTCAAGGCCTTTGTCCTTGTTTTCAGGTTCATTAAGACAATCAGTCGGGGCTGTTGTTAGTTGAAAGCGATAGCGGTAACCATTGACGACCTGGAGCAATTTAGCCAAGTTAATGCATCATAAATGTCATGAAAATTTAAATCACAGAGCGGATTGTGTGTGTCTGAACAATTTCTCTATTTTACAATGAGCATAGGTTGAGATCATTACATTCAGCATGGGGATTTTTGTGTTTTTAAATCTAATTTTCATAAATTAAAACTGCATTGCGTCAGCTTAATTTTCTGTCAAGGCACTCAATATTTTTAAGTTCACACACACACACACAGTGATTTCATGATACACATTTGGAGTGTATTATTTGTTCATTGACTCTAGTATCCATAATATAAAAATTTTTTATCCAGTTAAATGAAAACTGAAATTTTAATCACTTAAAAAAAAGGATGAAAATATAAAAACCTTACCGTATTATATCCTATACTTAATTCCAGTTGATTCAAAGACATAGTAAAGACAACTAAGGAAAAAAAATAGAGAATGGAAGATCTCAATGAAATAAATTGCTTGCAAACAAAAACTTTGGGTATACCTGCTTTTTCACGTTAGACACGCGGACAAGGACTTGTCTGAACAATGAGTTGGACATGGAGTTTATATGCTCAAGAGCCCACCGAGCTGCCTTCTGGACTCCCATGTCTTCACTGCTTGCCTGACCCTCACCACCTAAGAGGTGGGCTGATCGTTTCATAATGTGAACCTGTTCTGGAGCTGAGGTATATGGAGCACAAGGATCATTACTTGACTGAGCCACAACAGACCATGTTCCTCCAGGGATCGCATTGTTCAGCATGTTGGTGACAAGCACATGGCAAATTTGTGACTGGTTAAAGAGAAAAACTCATTGAAAATGCACAGAGATCATCTGATGACAGATGAGAAAATGAGAGGAAGGATGATCATCAAAACATGATTTTTTTTTTTTGTGAGCAACAACTGCCATTCAATGAAATTGTGTTTCAACGTTCACATTTCGTGTTGAAGAGAACATGCATGAATTATTTGATATGGCTTCCTCAAACGTTGTTTTTGATTCTTTAAAGAAAATTTAGGTGTAGGCAAAATCTTCACAAAATAATGATGGAAAATGGAGGAAAAGGAAAAGAATTAGACGAATATATAGCACTTACCTTATCATCAATGAGAACCTTCATGGTTATGTCATAGTTCACACCTGCAATAACCTGAAAGGGCAAATTCAAATTATATTTTTAAAATTTTTTGCCTTTTCTGATCTTTCAGTTCAACATCAACCCTTTCAATGCCGCAGGTTTGCAAAGCCCTTTGCATAAATAATTAAATTGCTATTTAAAACTTGTATTTTAATTTTACCATAACTCACTTTTTTAAAGTGATATCTGGCTGAAATTTTATATGGGCACTCTTAGAATGGTACTCTTTTCATTTGAAGAAATGGATTCATAATCGTCACTAATGATATTGTCTAGACCTATCACAAGCAAACTGGAGCCAGAACTATCTAGATTTATACCTTGGCCTACCACCCAAAGGTCCTACCTCTGGTTGATCATCTTCATAATCCCTAAGAATTCTAGGAACAGCCTAGATCTAATTCTAAGTCTTCATATTTGTTTCTCCATCATATATATAAATCTTCATCATCACTATCTCTATCATTCAATACCTCTGAAAGAACTTTGTATATTGATAAACAAGTTCTAAATCTGTTAGAAGCCATAATAAAACTGACACTAAATCACTTTTCTTTCTATCCTCGGAGAAACATAAAAAATCGTAAAAAAAATCTCATGAGGTTTCTAGGTCAAACAACTTTCTAATGGATGGGGTGAATAACTGTCGAATAATGTAGGACAGTTCAAGATATGGTCATCTCCCGTTTTAAGCCTTCAAAGTGATGACGGAATTACCTTGGAAAATTTAAGGGGTACAGGCAAATACGGAGCGCCAAATGCACCCTGGAAAATTTTCGAGGTGAGGCATTGAAGAGGTTTAAAGCTTTCCAGATCATTCCTGGTCCATTTTATTTCCCTATTATAGCCCTTAGCAAGAAGATAGTTATTTTTTTGGTGTTTTTTTACTATCGGACCAACAGCTATTTGGGTTTGCAAATGATATTTATCTGATGTATTTCGATGTGCTGAATACGAATTTGTAGCTCTCATTTTGCGCAAATAAATATTTTTCAAGATATTGGCATTGGTTTCTCCCTCTTTTTCTTGCTTAGCATGCGTTCATTTCGTCAAGGGATATAACTTTCTAGCAAAAGTTGGTCCGATTCTACAAATTGACCATTTTTTTAGTCAAATAACAGTCCCTAGTGTACAATTGCATGGGTGCAAACTGGCTGGAGTTGATTAGCCTGCATGATTAGGCCAAATTTTTTTGGGTCGGCATTGATCTGATACTGAACTTATCTTTTTGAATAATGGTTCCATTGCTCAGTTTCTTCGTCCATACAAGATCATAACCAACCATTAATATTGGCTTTTTCTCTTTGCCAATGGTAGTGTCTGCACCATATTCTATGTCCAACTTAAACCGTGACTAAACCAAAACATGTCTGTTAATCACTCATCTTAATTCTAATAAATTCTAAATAGTCTAATAGTCACATAATGGGAATCTAGCAGGAATTTAATTCCATTGGCGGTATCTCAAATAAGAAATGACAAAAAAAAAAAGAAATGATTTTTCCTGTCACTTATTAAAAAACAAACAAATTAATGTACTGAAAAGGCCTCTAGGGGCCTATTCAATTTTCAAAACTCAGTTTTTGCGTTTGCAGATTAATAAAAAATAATAAAAAATTTGATCATTAGAGCAGCTTTGCTAAAACTATAGACTAGGTTTCTAACAGTAACACTTACACTAAAGAGTGTACACTAAAAAGGTGAAATCTGTAGACAAATATTAACAGTTTTAACACTCTGGATTCATTGTCAAGTAGTAAATGAAGTACTTGCTTGAATAAACCTGTATGGTTATTCGTCCCACAGCATTTTTACATAATTCATTGTACAGATAACTAGATCTAGTGTGAATGACATTATTACTACTTTATAGTATCCTACTACTGTACTAGATCTAGATCTAGATTCTAGATATAGATCTAGTAGTACAAATTCAGATGTCTCACCTGTGTGCGAACTGAAACAAGCTTCTGAAAAATCAGTGGCTTCCCATTTGTAACATCATTCATCATTTCAATAGCTTTATTAGCTGCATTAATGTAATAATTCTTTTTCTCAGATGTCAAAAGGTCTAAATTTTGCTCAGAATACCCCCCCATCAGAGGTTGCCCTTCTCTACTAGTGGCATCACCGCCAAGTAAGCCCAAAGAACTTACGAGCTCCACAAGGATAAGAAAGCCAAGAATTACATAGAGCTTCATTTTTTTGTGTGTGTACTCTAGAAATTGATAAAAAAGATCAGCCTAGAATATAGATCTAGAGTCTAGTTACTCGATCTAAGGAATAATCTAGGATTAGATCTAGAATCTAGATAATGATTCAATGAAAGGCTCTTCAGTCTGGGTCAGTAACACTAACAGATCTAAAAATCTAGATCTAGACA